>JAQPPZ010010808.1:20000-35643 GCA_028583015.1 Wollemia nobilis
GGGGGGGGGGGGGGGGGGGGGGGGGGGGGGGGGGGGGGGGGGGGGGGGGGGGGGGGGGGGGCGGGGGGGGGGGGGGGGGGGGGGGGGGGGGGGGGGGGGGGGGGGGGGGGGCGGGGGGGGGGGGGGGGGGGGGGGGGGGGGGGGGGGGGGGGGGGGGGGGGGGGGGGGGGGGGGGGGGGGGGGGGGGGGGGGGGGGGGGGGGGGGGGGGGGGGGGGGGGGGGGGGGGGGGGGGGGGGGGGGGGGGGGGGGGGGGGGGGGGGGGGGGGGGGGGGGGGGGGGGGGGGGGGGCGGGGGGGGGGGGGGGGGGGGGGGGGGGGGGGGGGGGGGCGGGGGGGGGGGGGGGGGGGGGGGGGGGGGGGGGGGGGGGGGGGGGGGGGGGGGGGGGGGGCGGGCGGGGGGGGGGGGGGGGGGGGGGGGGGGGGGGGGGGGGGGGGGGGGGGGGGGGCGGGGGGGGGGGGCGGGGGGGGCGGGGGGGGCGCGGGGGGGGGGGGGGGGGGGGGGGGGGGCGGGGGGGGGGGGGGGGGGGGGGGGGGCGGGGGGGGGGGGGGGGGGGGGGGGGGGGGGCGGGGGGGGGGGGGGGGGGGGGGGGGGGGGGCGGGGGGGCGCGGGGGGGGCGGGGGGGGGGGGGGCGGCCGGCGGCGGGGGCGGGGGGGGGGGGGGGGGGGGGGGGGGGGGGGGGGGGGGGGGGGGGGGGGGGGGGGGGGGGGGCGGGGGGGGGCGGGGGGGGGCCGGGGGGGGGGGCGGGGCGGGGGGGGGGGGGGGGGGCGGGGCGGCGGGGGGGCGGGGGGGGGCGGGGGGGGGGGGGGGGGGGGGGGGGCGGGGGGGGGGGGGGGGGGGGGGGCGCGGGGGGGGCGGGGGGGGGGGGGCGGGGCGGGGGGGGGGGGCGGGCGGCGGGCGGGGGGGGGCGGGCGGGGGGGCGGGGGGGGCGGGGCGCGGGGGGGGCGGGGGGGGGGGGGGGGGGGGGGGGGGGGGGGGGGGGGCGGGGCGGGGGGGGGGGGGCGGGGGGGGGGGGGGGGGCGGGGGGCGGGGGGGGGGGGGGGGGGGGGCGGGCGGCGGGGGGGGGGGGGCGCGGGGGGGGGGCGGCGGGGGGGGGGGCGCGGGGGGCGCGGGGGGCGGCGCGGGCGGGCGCGGGGGGGGCGCGGGCGCGGGGGGGGGCGGGGGGGGGGGGGGGGGGGGGCGGGGGGGGGGCGGGGGCGGGGGGGGGCGGGGCGGGGGCGGGGCGGGCGGGGGGCGGGCGGGGGGCGGGGGGGGGGGGGGGGGCGGGGGGGGGGCGGCGGGGCGGGGGGGGGGGTGCGGCGCGGCGGGCGGGGGCGGGCGGCGGGGCGCCGGGGCCGGGGGCCCGCGGCGGCGGCCGGGGGGCCGCCGGCCCCAGGTGCCGCGCGGCCCGGGGCCGCCGGCCGGGGCGGGGCCGCCGCGCCCCGGCGCGCGGGGGCGGGGCGGGCGGGGCGGCGTTGGGGGGGCGGGGCGGTGGGGGGGGGGGGGTTGGGGGGGGGGGGGGTGGGGGGGGGGGGGGTGGGGGGGTGGGGGGGGGGGGGGGGGGGGGGGGGTGGCGGGGGGGCGGGGGGGGGGGGGGGGGCGGGGGGGGGGCGGGTTCGGGGTTGGTTGCGGCGCGGTGGGGCGCCCGGGGCGGCGGTGTGGTTCCCGGTAGCGTCACCCGCATAATGTAAAGCACTAACAAAATCAGAATATCATAAAAATAAAGAGAGATGCTTGGGATAGCCCAAGCATTTCTAAAGTCAATATGGAGAGATTTTGGGATGGTCCAAGCATTCCTAAAGTTAAAATGTTTGTTTGACTAGTAGGTCATATAAGAATTTTATCTTGGGATAACCTTATGAAAAGGGTTTTTCATGGCCCCTCACAACGTGTTCTTTGTAAAAACGATGAGAGTATAGACCATCTCTTAAGACACTACTCAATAGTCTAGAAACTATGGTAATGGATCCTTAATATGTTTGGTATATGCATTGTGATAATGATAACATTGATTAATGGTTAAATAAATGACATATCACTTTTAAGAGTAAGGATTTATAGATAATATAGGAGATATCAAAAGATATAATACTTTGGACTGTATGACTAGAAAGGAATAGAAGAATATTTAAAGGAAAGGAAAACAATTTAGAGGTAATGAAAAAGAAGATTTGTTTATCCATAGAGGAGTCTAAACCAATCCTATCAACTCACCCAATCCCTAATATGGAAGCAGAGAGCCTTTATAGATGGAATCAAGTCATCAAATGGAATTAATATGTTGGATATGAGAGAAACAAAAAGAATATAAAGAATATAAAGTGGAAACCACTATGTGGAGTTGGTCAAAATGAATTTTTATGAAGCCTCTAAATGAAATCCGGGCTAATAGGGGGAGGAGGAATAATTAGAAATAATAGAGGAGAGATTTTGTCTCATTACACTTTCAATAGTGGATTTAAGACAAATAATGAAGTTGAAGCTTGGGTGGCTTTGGAAGGGTTAAAAAATATGCAAACAAATGAAATGAATCAAAGTATGGATGGAAGGTGATTCACTCATAGTAATAAATGCAATTTTGAGGAAAGCAAAGGCTCCATGGAACATACAAGAGATGATTGTGGAAATTCAAGACCTTGATATGGATTTTGAAGAAATCAAGTTTACACATACGTTAAGGGAAGAAAACAAATGTGCAGATACGCTAGCTAATGGACGGATTTTAATTGAGGACCATGAAGTTAAATTCCCTTCTCCATGATTAGAGGAAGTAGTAAGTTTAGCTGAAGCTAACAAGAAAATTTTGACTCCCTAATTCAAATAATGATTAAGATTTACTTTAATATTTTCCATTGGTAATATATGCTTTATTTTATAATATTAATGTGTTTTCATATAAACTATTTATTTTAATTTTTGTGGTTGCAATTCTGCTTCAGGAAGGAAACTAGCAATTAAGATTTGG
Source organism: Wollemia nobilis (assembly GCA_028583015.1). Lineage (NCBI taxonomy): Eukaryota > Viridiplantae > Streptophyta > Pinopsida > Araucariales > Araucariaceae > Wollemia > Wollemia nobilis. Next base: position 22,943 of record JAQPPZ010010808.1, read on the forward strand.
TAAAGCAGACTATAATAAGGTGTGGTTTTTGGAAATATTACTCTACTAAGATGTAATGCAGAGATAGTAGAGGTGAATTTTTGGTATTGTGAAGGCTGTTGTAGGAAATGTCAAGGATGTTGAAGTTTAGAATATTTGTATTCACATAGAAAATTGAAAAAGATCCAAAAAATAAAAATCAAGAGTTCTAACATTTTTTATGTAAAATGGTGTAGGTTTATAGCTATAGTAACTTAATTGAGATGAGACTTGAATTTATTTGTAAAATCTCTAGATCTAAAGAAGAGAATTGTGTTTTGTTAAGGGTGAGGGACCTGAGTACAACCTCTTGTTCTCTAGCATAAAAAAATAAAGTAATAATATAATGTAAAAGTATTTTTAAAAGGTATATCAGGTAGAACTTAGACCCACTAGATTAAATATTTTTCTCTCCCTAATTAACTTAAACCTTTAAGCATCATTATAATTTCTCAAGTTGGTGATGAATATTTTATTTTTGAATTTGCCTCCTTCCATATACTCATCAAAAATACATTCACAAGAGGTATATTTGTCTTCAAAGTATGTGGTGTTATGTGAAGATATGATCACCACAAATATTGAAAGTATTTTCCTCATTAAATCAAAGATTAATGCATCCCAACTTGGCCTTGAGAGACATTGTATTTGAATTGATATCTTGCAAGAATTTGTTCCAACAATTGAATCTATATATGTTATCAAACATTCACAATATATGATTGAATATATTAGGATAATTTCAATGTTGATAAATTAATTGTTGATTCTGATGACTTTCAGAATTGGAATATCTATAATACTCAATTTTAGTTTATATTTTTGAAGCAATTTGACAATAATCAACTCTTATTTAGAAGTATTATCAAGAATATTTGTAATGTTTATAATTGCAATGTTTTTAACTATAAAGTTGTCAACATGCCTAGTCTCACTTCTATAAGTTTCTTGATCAACTTATTATAAATTGATTTTAGAGGGCAACTTTTTATCATTCTTCAAATTTTTTGACTTCCATGATGATTCTTCAAAATTCTAATTTATTTATCATTTTCAAGCAAAAAATTCTATGATGAGTTGCAAATTAGCAAAGAAAATAAATAAATAAATAAAACAATCTATTACAAATTATATAAATTTAGGCAACAATTGCAAACATGATGACAAAAGAACAAGAATTTCAAAACAAACTAGAGGAGACTAGATCATAGGCACAAATGGTAGGAGATCCAATAATCAATCCAAAGGAACAAAGAGATTTAATATATAAATAAATTAGAATGTGATTGTTAGAAGAAAAGGGAAGATAAAATAGGTTAATAAATATTGTCATAAAGGGTATAAAAGAGCATGGAGACCAAGAAAACACTGCCAATTTAATTAGGGATTTATTTTGATAAACTTAATTGGAGTGGATAAATTCAAGCGTGTAGGCTAGTAAAAATAAGGGAAGACATGAAAGCTAGACCAATCCAAGTTACAATGTTCACTATAGGAAATACAATACAGGTTCTTTGAAATAGAGGATTGCTATATGGGTTACATTTTTACCTGATGATTATCTTACTTCTATGAAACAAGAATAGGAGGGTAGAATGATAAAATGTAAAGATAACAAGCAGCGAGGGTAAAAAGGTATGGTTGAAAAATGGGAAAGCATGCATTATAAATGGAACACACCAAAATAAATAGAAAATTAGGGCCCGATGGGAGCACTTAACATTGGTGATTTGGAATTGTTGTGGATATCCATGGAGAAGAGTTCATGGTTTAGGGTCCATAGCTAAAGAAAATGATGTAATTATACTAATGGAAATACATTAACATAATGGATGCAATATTCTAGATTGTGAAACATTATGGAGAAGAACTTCTTAAACTATGTAGTATAGAAGGATTAATCATTTTTAATGGTATAAAAATGTGGAAAACATATGGAAAATAAACTTGGAAAATACATAATGGACACAGTGTCCCATGGAGCTAAAATCTGATCAAAAATCCACTGTACATAAAAATCCAAATGCAAGAAAGTAGGCAAGAAGAACATCTTAAAGTAACTAAAGGAAATAAAAGAAACATCTCTATGACAAATAAAAATCAGAAAACTTTTAAAACATCACTCGAGTAGATTATGCAAAGAGAGGAAAGAAAGAGGACAAATATTTTTCAAACTTATACTTTTGATAGTAGTAAATTGGTGGATATAATAAGAGAAGCCTTGGAATCATGCAAAAAATTAAAACCCAAGAAAATAAAATATGAAAGCTTTCTTGTAAATCCATGGTATGATGAAGAATGCAAAGCAGTAAGGAGAACCTTGAAAGAACTAGGCAAAGAGAAAATAAATAGCAAGATATATAAACAACTAGTGAAAACAAAAAGGAAGAATACATAAGAGCAAGGAAAAAAGAGTTGATATATCTTGCAAAGCATAGCCCAAGATAATTTTAGAAAGAGCTACAACAAATAAAAAGACACAAAAAACAATATCACAAGTGAACAATGGTTGTAGTATGCTAAGCAATTATATGAGAGAAACCAAGAAAAAGATACCCCTCCTATAATTAACACAACTGAGGAACTTTTTCTCTAAAAGATGTGAAGGAGGGCATTAAGAAAATAGTAATAGGTAAAGCTTAGGATATAGATGGTTTGCAAGCTAAACATCTCAAGTGTGGGGTTGACATCTTAGCACCACACATCCAAAATATTTTTAATGGCATCATTAAAGGAGGCTTTCCACTAGAATGGATAACCAACCTAGTCATACCATTGCATAAAAATGGAGACACCAACAATCCTTCAAATTACCACACCATCATGATTAATCCTCTTTTTGCAAAATTGTTTGGCAGCATAGTAGAAAGCAAAATCAATTAGTGGGCAAAAAATCAAGGAAAGAGGGCAATAGGGCAAGCAAGGTTTAGACCAAAGTACTCAACAATAGATCACTGCATTACTTTAAGGCACCTAATAGAGAGGATATGGAATGAAAAAGGAGAAGTTTATTGTTGTTTTGTGGACTTTAAAAAGGCTTTTGACACAGTACCTAGAGGTAAATTATGGAAAAGAATGGAAGAAATTGGTGTACCAACCAACTACAGAGCAGTTATACACAGACTTTATGAGTAGGTGGTGGCAAAAATTAAAACTCCAGAAGGACTATCAGAGTGTTTTGGGAGTGATATTGGGGTGAAACAAGGTTGTCCATTGTCACCTACTTTATTTGACCTTTACATTGACAAATTGGAGGAATGGGTAGAAAGGATGGGAGGAGAGGGAATACAATTGGCTAATTATGTAGTGAAACTTCTTCTCTATGCTGATGATCTCATCTTGATTGGCAAGACACTTGAAAGTTTAAAAGAACATCTAAAAGCTTTAGAGCATTTTTGTAAAGAAGTTGGGATGCAAGTAAACACTAGCAAGACTAAAATTATGGTCTTCTCTACTCGAAGAGAGCAAAAGCAACCATATATTTTATTTGAAGGAAATCCTTTAGAGGTAGTAACATAATACAAATACCTTGGGTTAGATTTTCAAAGCAAACTCAATTGGGGAATATGCAGGATGAAACGAATACAAGCAGGATGGAGGGCACTCTACTCATTGCTAAATAGGGGTAAAAAAGTAGAGTTGTGGGATTGGAAAACCATTAGGGTCCTTTTTGGGTTATTAGTTATTCCAGTGGTGCTATATGGGTGTGAGGTGTGGGCTAGCAATACATCAAATTTTAAATGGAGACAAATAGAAAGAATTCAAAAGTGACTAATTACAAATAATTTTAGAATTAAAGCATCAGTCCCATATGAGATTTTACTTGCTAAAATAGGGACTTTTCCACTAGAAGCAGAAGCTATGATAAGGCTATTGGGGTACCTAAAGAAAATAGAAAGAATGGAAGATAACAGGTTGCCAAAATAGGTAATCAAAGAAACACTAAATAGAAGAAAAGACACATGGATGAAACAAAACAACAAATGGATGGAAAAATGGAGCATTAAATTTCATGAGGTCCCAAACTCCAACAAAGAAATTAAACAGTATGTGAGGAAAAATTCAGACTTGTCATGTGGACTGAAAATTTAGGAAGGAAAAAATAGTTATACATCAACAAGTTCAACCCAAACTATGAACACAACCAAAAGAAGTACATAGATGCAAAGATCAAATGGAAGGAAAAAATGCTTATAGCCCAACTAAGATCTAATTCACACCATCTCAGATGCAAAACTAGGAGATGGACAATTCCTCAAGAGGCATGGTCAGAATGAATGTGTCTTTTGCATACAAGAGTAGTGGAGACCAAAAAATATTTTGTCATGGAATGTGAAGCCTACAAGGACATCAAGATTGCATATGAGGACACTCTAAAAGTAAACTCACTAATGAAACTTTTTGAAGAATTGAGAATAGAAAAAACATAGGAAACTTCTCATCAAAATCAACAATAGAAGAAACACACTCCAAAAGATGATAAGAGGATGTTGAGATTTTTGACTTTGTTGAACAATTTTTTTCTTGGATGTTGTTAAACTTTGAAACTTTGAATAAGAGGTCCAAGGTTTGAATCCAAAAGGGAGTAGGGTTGTACACCATACCCCATATTGTATTAAAGCTCTTGGTCCCATAGACTATTTTGGTCTCATGGACATAATTAAAATTATTTCATTTCAAATCTCTAATTTAGTTATCATTGTCAAGCAAAGACTTATCAAAATATTGAGATGGATTTTATATATTTCATGATCTTTCCTAGAACTTATTGAATAATCTCTATTTTAATCCTCTAGTTTATTTTTTTAATGGATTATATGGGATTGAGATGGGCCCCACCCATATTACATCATCACCACTTAGTGTATTACAACAAAGCTTGGATATTATCCATGTATCATTTGGTAAGATTTGAACCTAGGTCTCCTCCTTGAAATATTGAGGAATTTAACCGGTTGAGCTAATGCCACTTGATTAATCCTCTAGTTAATTGATATCATGCTTTTTCTTAATTTGGCCTTTAATGATGTGATTGTTTCTTTTAGCCTTTCTAATTTTTAATATCTTTTTTGACCATTGCTCTAAGAAGAAATTTTTATATTTGGTTGAAGTTAAATATTTTCTTAATTGAAAATCAACTGTTTCATCATTCTATTGGATCATTCATAAATTTAAACTATATGAAACATCTCATAAATATGGTGTTTTTCTTATAGATTCCACTAATCTTCTATATATTTTTGTTATAAAAAATCAAATATAGGAGTTATTATAATTTAATATCTTTTATCTGTATTGTATCTTAAGATTCCACCTCTCTATATCTCACATACTTTGATTTTAGGTAGTGTCCTTTTAGGTCTCAAATTTTGTCTTTTGATGTTTGGAGGTGTACACTTTCAACTACAAATAATACTCTTTTTTTAATCTTGGATGACAACCCTCTATCTCATGGATCACTCTTTTTTGTGCCTTGAGTCATACCCTTTTGCACCATATAATGGACCCTTTCACATCTTGAGTCACACTTATTCACTTTTGGGTCACACTCTTTTGTATCTCAAGTTGCACCTATCCATTGTATAAGCTTTATGGGCACCCAAAGACTTTAGTTGGTTAATCAAAAATTGTTATGTTGCAAGAAGAACGAAACATGATTATCAACGATGTGATCAAATTTTAACTATGTAGTTCCTTCATGTCTTGAATATTATATCAAGTGTATATTTTTTAATCTCATCATTTGATGAGGGAAATGTATGGAAGTATATTTGAGTAGAATATTGTGGAATGTCATTGATGTGTTCACCCACATCCAAATCTAGTTCAAGTTGTTTAACCTCTCTTCCCATGTAGAAGGTGCGCTCAAGTAAACTTCTGGATCAAGTATCATTAACCTCATAAAAGGGTTGTCTCCATGACCCTGATCAAGTATAAGATAAATACACCACTTCTTTCTTGTTTTTTATCAATTGTAAGTTTTGTAAATATGTTGTAAATTGGTTAGATCCTTTGTCAAAAATTAAGGTAAATCTTGTGGCAATATTCAATATTGAGTGCACAAACAAGAATAGAAAAAGTGATATCTTGTATTAAAGATAATAAAATAAAATAAGAGTATCGTGTTAAGCTAAATTACACTAAAACCTTTTTATGTAGCGTCTAAATTGTATATTAGTAATTTAAATGTAATAGGTATAAAAATCAATTTATGTATGGTTTTATGATATTTTGTTGTCCAACTTTTGTTGATTAATAATTTTATGTAGAAATTATTTTTCATATAGAGGCAACAACAATTATCAATGTTAGGGCAAGTCAAGAACAATATTTACCTTTTCTTGTTTTAGATATTTAAAGAAGAGCAAAGAGATTGTGAATAGGAAGAAGAGTGAGCCTCACATTTTCTTGCTTCAAATATTTGGGGAAATTCAAAATATATGGATTGATATGAGAAAAAACTAGGTAGCATACAAGGAAAACCATATTAAACAGCCCTAATTGGAAGTAAGGATACCCTAGCTGGAAGTATGGATGCCTACGTTGGAGATGAGGAAGAATGAATCTCTAGCAAGTCTGGTCTAGGGAGTAGATGTTACACTAGAAGTGATTATCAAATGGGATGATTGAGCATGACTAAATTGTTCTTAAAAGGAGACGGTTAGTATGTAAGTTCCATGAATACTGGCTAAGGTTTTTGAAGATTCAAAATTGGATCAAGCAGAAGTGAGGATTGAATTGAAATTACTCCATGATTTTTCTTTCTAAAGGTTTTTTCTCATCATATTTTTTAGCTTAGATATTAGAGATAAAATAATAGGTGATGGCCCATAGTTTAAGAGAAGAGATACTCTACATTTAATACCATGGAGTGAGAATTTTTTTATCGAGATAGAAACTCTCAAAAAGCTTCCAGTGTGGGTTATGTTTCTTGGACTTCCATATCAAATTATCAATAAGGATATTTTGAAGAATATTTTGAATACCCAAGGGAGTTCATTAAGGAGGGACCAACTACTAAAATGTGAAATCATGTTGTATATAGTTGGATATGTGTTGTTATGAATATTTTAAAACCTTTGCCATAATCCATTAAGATTAAATTTGAATCAAGAGAATGGGATCAACAAGTGGATTATGAAAGCATTGAATTTTGATGTGGTAAATGTTATAAGATTGGACACATGACAAGATATTGCAAAGTGAAAGAAAGAGAAATTTTTCTGATCATGAGATAAAATTCAAGATGGAGCAAGGACGTTATGTTGTAGTAGAAGTTAGATTAGATCAAGGATATTCCACTAACAAAAAAGAGACAAAGAAATCTTATCTACAACATCAAATGATGAGGACCATCATAATTAACATAGATCAACCATTAGAAGAAACAAAGAATGATATAAAAGATAAAAAAGTATAATGTTCAAGTTCAAATTCAAAAGGAATTAAAGGTGCAAAGGAAGATGTGAAGAATAAAATAAAATAAAAAAAGGTAGAAGAGGTTAAGTTGAATCCAAGTAAATCATCTTCATTTTTCTCAAGTAGTATAAAATATTCTCCTTGCAATAGAAATAAAAATTGGATAGAGGTTATCACTCACACTTTAGGCTTTCAAAAGTAACATGACAAAGAACAGAGGATAAAGAATATTTATAGAAAATTAGGCTTTTTAGGGTAGCATAAGAAGGTAATTGTTATGGAGGAACGTCCTTGCACTTTCAAAGCAACACAAAGAAGAAAGTGCTTTTGACCTTATTCCTTGCACTTCAAATCCTTGTGATTAAGACAAACCTATAAATGATAAGTCTCCCTATAAAAATTATGAAAAAATCAAAGATATTGATGAGGTTAAAAGTGGTGGTGAAAATGGTATTATGTGACAAAATGCCATTAATAAGAGTCCCACACCCTAGGGTGACTAAGGAGGATGGAGAGCGGGAAAGGTAGCGATCGAGCGACGGATGGAGAGCGACAGGGAGGATACGACAGAAAGGAGGCAGGACGGTCAGGCGAGTGTCCAGGAGGGACCAGTCGTGACACGGTTGATGGGGCAATGGCTGATGCATCAGGGACCCAGGCGGACGGGTCGGACAAGAGTGGAAAAGACCCTCCTGAAAAGGAGGGACAAAAGGGCAGGCTTAACCTAAACCAAAAAGGGTCCTACGCTCAGGTCCTGAGGCCAGGATCATCAACAAAGCAACCCTCCCAGGAACTGCTTCCTTGTGGAACAGACCTAGTTATCCCGAAAGACCTAATGGATAGCTACATGGAGCTTGAGCGTTTCACTCTGGTTGGCAAGTTTGTTGGAGGGAGACCAGACATGGAGACCATTCGTAAATGGGCATTTTCCAAGTGGAAAACCAGTGGAAACATGGAAATCATTGCTCTCTCTCGAGGTTTCTTCGCCATCAGACTCAATACTCAAGAGGACTGCTGCAACATCTTAGCTGGGGGACCCTGGTTCCTCGGACGCAGGAGCCTCTTTCTTCAAAAGTGGGGGGATGATTTTAACCTCGAAACTCAAAACATAAATGTAGCTCCTCTATGGGTTCGGTTGCCAAACCTCCCTTTCTAGTTCTGGCATGAGGATGTCATTCGAGGGATAGCCCGCTCCATAGGCGAGTTCATTGCCATCGATCCCTCCACCAAAGTCCGATCCAAGATGGTCCATGCCCGCTTCTGTGTCTCCGCTAACTTGGAGACAGAGCTACCTTCCTTCATCAATTTGTACAGAGGATCCCATATGATCAGGAGGCAGCCCATCGAGTATGAAAACAAGCCTACCTTTTGTACTCACTATTGCACCCAAGGTCATCTACCGAATCAGTGCCCTGGTTTGAGGACCCAGAACCAAAAGGTGGTAGGTCCCACCAAGGGCATGCAGAGGAACCAGGGCATCCCCCCTCTCAACAAGGAACCGCTGGTAGGGCCGAAACACATCATGCGTAATCCTGCTCACCGAGCACCTCAGGAGGCTGGCCAGAGCGCCACTGTAGAACAAGGTAAGCAAACTAGTGAGCAAGGAGAAGGATCCTTGCCAAGCCAAAAGGAGCAGGAGGCACTCCCAAAATTTTTGTTTCTCATCAGTCCCACCATAGAGGATCCAGTGGCCCAGGTACAGACCCCTCCCAAAATGGTATGTCCAAATTCTCATTCGGATGAACACCTGGTGGTGAGCAACGAAAAATCCCCAATTTGCTCGAATAGGGGAGAGGCACCCCCTTCTCCTTCAGATGAAAAAGAAGACCTTTCTCTCTCGGGAAGGATCAGCCCCAGGAACACCAGGAGCAGGAAACAGGCAATAGACTATGGCAGTGAAAGGAAAAGAGGGAGACCCTTTGACAATGAGAAAAGAAACAAGGAAACAACGGAGGATATCACAAATGGGACCCAGTCGATGCTTTTTTCGATGAGTCCAACAATGATAAGCAAGGAACCAAACCCCCCTTCCAGTTGGTGAAGGGAGGTAGGAAAAACCCCAAACCCTTGAGATGAAGGTTCTCTCATGGAACGTGAGGGGCCTAAATGAGGCAGCCAAGCAGAGGTTGGTGGCTGACCTAAGGAAAATGATTAATCCTTCCATATTCATCATGCAAGAAACCAAAATCGATGAATTCTACTCTCGAAAGGCTGCCAAGGCCATTTGGGCCAGTGGAGACTGCCTTTTCAGTCCTGCTCAAGGCACGTCGGGGGGGCTTATGTGTCTGTGGGATCCTACCCTAGTCGAAGGAAGGCTTTTGTCGTCATCGAATAGGATCCTAAACATTTTGTTTCTCTCCAAGACCAACAAGCAGTCTTGGATTCTATCAAATATTTACGCCCCAAACTCACCCAGTGAGCGGGCCACGATGTGGGAAATAGTAACTCAAATGAGAACCAACTTTAACACCTTTCCTTGGATATTAGCAGGGGACTTCAATAGTCCTTTGCATCCATCTAAAAAGAGAGGAGGCAATGATTCTTATAGCAGAAGCATGGAGGACTTCAGAGGGTTTGTCAATACCAATGAGCTCATGGATGTTCAGCTCAAAGGATCCTCTTTTACTTGGAGCAACAGGAGGATTGATAGCGGACTCATCCAGGTCAAGTTGGACAGGTTCCTAATTTCTCAAGAAGTTATCCCATGGTTTGGTGATGCCACTCTGCTGGCCTTACCTCAGATCGGATCAGACCACAATCCCATCCTCCTTGAATCTGGTAGGCCTCCCTCCTTTAAAACTCCTTTTCGTTTCGAAGCCATGTGGACCCAACACAAGGATTTCAAAAATCAAGTGTCCTCTTGGTGGCATCAAAGTGTCAGAGGGTCTGCCACTTCTCAACTGGCTCAGAAGTTGAAGATGGTCAAAGAAAACCTAAAAATCTAGAATAGGAAGGTCTTTGGCAACCTTTTTGCCAACAAGAAAGCTATTACTGAGAAACTTCAGGACATAGAAAGGAGAATCGAAGCAGGGGACCACAACAGCCCCACTAGGGAGGAGGAAAGAAACCTCCTAGCAGAATTCCATAATATCTTGGCCAGAGAGGAAACTTTCTGGAGGCAGAAGTCAAGAGACCTATGGGTCAAGGAAGGCGATGCCAATACAAGGTTCTTTCATGCCTCCACCATGCGACATAGGGCATCCAACAAGATCAGGGAGATCGTGTGCAGCAACGGATCAGTGTCCACTGACATTGTGGAGATCAGGACCGAAGCAGTGTCTTTCTTCCAGAACCTCTTGGGAAGTGCCTCGAAGGATGACAGTCAAGCTCAGGATACTCTCCTTGCTAATATCCCCAACATCGTTCCTCAGGACTTGAACTCCAGACTGGTGGATCCCTTCACCCGCGATGAAGTTAAAGAGGCCTTGTTTTCAATGCAACCCGATAAAGCCCCTGGACCGGATGGTTTCTCGCCAAGGTTCTTCCAAACTATGTGGGATGTGGTGGAGATTGATGTTTGTAAGGCTATTAGAGAAATTCAGGAAACCAAAGTCGTCCCTCGCAGTTTCAATTCCACTTTCTTGGCCCTCATCCCAAAAGTCTCTGCTTGCAAATCCATCTCTGATTATAGGCCCATCAGCCTATGCAATGTCATCTACAAAGTTTTGACCAAGGTTATGGCCAACAGGCTGAAGGCCATTCTTCCCCTCATCATTGACCAATCCCAAGGCAACTCGGTTAAAGGGAGGAACATCCTGGATGGGGTCATCTCGATCCATGAAACCCTGCATTCGGCCTCAATGTCTAAGAAGGCTGCCATGTTTCTTAAGTTGGATATGAATAAAGCCTTCGATAGGGTTGACAGATGCTTTCTTCAAAAAATCCTTCTCAAGTTCGGCTTCCACCCTTTGTGGGTCGATCTCATCCAGGGCTGCATTTCCTCTCCCTGGTTCTCAATTCTAGTCAATGGCTCCCCCGTCGGGTTCTTTCAAAGTTCAAGAGGTTTACGCCAAGGGGATCCTCTATCCCCCATCCTTTTCATTATCCTTGCAGAAGCATTGGGAAGAGCTCTCAAGGATGGCCAACGTCGAAAGAAGGTGACGGGGATCCTCCCTACCTTCGAGGGTGATGTGATCACCCATCAGCAGTTTGTGGATGACACACTTCTGTCCACCATTGCATCAGTAGCTCAAGCTAAATCCATCAAACGAATCCTTGGTCTCTATGAGAAGGCTATCGACCAAAAAGTAAATTACATCAAAAGCAAGATCTTTTTCATCAACACCCCGGCTAGGCATCAAGTCCATATTGCAAGGATCCTGGGCTGCTCAATTGACTACCTTCCCACCACCTATCTTGGCCTCCCACTTTTTTGTGGGCGTGCAAAGGAAGGGATGTGGAATATGGTGATTGAGAGGATCCACAAAAAATTGGCGTCATGGAAAGGCAAGTTCCTGTCCCAAGCTGCCAAGGCAACCCTTACCATGGCTTGCCTCCAAGGGATTTCGACTTTCTTCATGTCTGTTTTCAGAGTGCCTGCCTCAGTTCTTCTCAAGATCGAGCAGGCTCAACGAAATTTCCTTTGGTCAGGAAATGAAGATAAATCTAGGATCCCTCTGGTAGCCTGGGACAAAGTGTGCAGAAGCAAAAAGCAAGGTGGTTTAGGGCTCAGAAGAATGGCCATGATGAACCTTGTGCTCATTGCCAAGCACACCTGGAGGATCCTAGTCAAAGAACCGGTCGAATGGGTTAGGATTGTCAGGAGGAAATACCTCAACAACACTCCCCTTCTTGAGGGTGGAATTCCCACCAGGGGGTCAGATTTTTGGAAAGCCATTGGTCAATCCATACAGTTGATCCAAAACAACATTAGGTGGATCCTTGGGGATGGTCAAAGTATAGACTTTTGGAAGGACAGGTGGGCCCTAGAGGATCCTCTATCAGAATAGACCGGGTTGGCTCAACTTAAAATTTTCTTGGATAACAATGTTGGGCAGAAGGTGGTCGATTTCATTGAATGGAGAAATGGCTCCCTACAGTGGAAAGTCATCAATGCAGAAGGGCTAGAGTCAGAGGTCGGCTTCCTATCCTCAATCCTCAAGGACATCATCATACCCACTAGTAGAGGACCGAACAGATTGATATGGAGGGGGACCGATGATGGGGATTTCTCTGACAAAATTGCCTATGGGCTTCAGTGCAAAGGACCAATTTTGGAATTTCCTTACAACTTGATATGGAGGAAAGGAGTTATCCCAAAGGTA
>JAQPPZ010010809.1:0-31787 GCA_028583015.1 Wollemia nobilis
GAAGGGACCACAGTTCTTTTATCGAAAATATATATTTTTGAGGAAATAATCCCTTGAGTCAATTCATCCATCGAGAACATCAATATGACACTCCTCTAAGTGTGTTTGTTTGGGTTGCTTGTGGTATTTTGGGATGATTATATCCTTAAGAGTATTGCTAAATCAATGGAAAATTTGATTGTAGTGGATCCAGCCACCCAAGAAAAAATAAGGATGGTTTTTACTAGGTTTTGTGTTAACACTGATCTCTCTAAGCCTCCACTATATTTTATTAAGTTGTTTTTAAATTCTCAAGAATAGATCCAAGATATAGAATATGCAACCTTTATGCCTATTTGCTCTGACTATAACAGGGCTAGTCATTTATGGGTTAAGTATCCTAAGAAGAAACCTCATCAAAAGTAAGAGATCCAAATATGGAGAAATGAAAAAGAAGAGTCCTGCTCTAAAGCTACCATGATTTTTCCAAAATTTGGTGGGCATTATAAAGGAATAGAGGTAAATACAAATAAACTTGTTATATTAGGAGAGTTGTTACCTCCTAGTCATGATATGGGGTTGGACACTATTTCAGATAAGGGAGTTGAGATCTTAGATATTCAAGGGGATCAATTACCTATTGCTCAAGTTCCTTTTTACCCTCTTTAAGAGGCTTGGATTGAGGTGTTTTCGAGAGCAACTACCCTTGTTTCGTATAATGATAAGTTTGGTACCCCTTTTGTAAGGAAAAATATGATGTTATCATGAAGTCTCTTTGGGATGCAAAAGAGAAAGAGATTTTTGCAAATGCATTAGAAGGGGAATAAGAGGAGGTCTGATCTTCCTAAAAAAAAATAGCTTGTCAAGAAGTTATAAACAAGCAAAATATGAAACAAAAGAATAATATAGCTCAGTAGTAGCAGCTCCTTCCCCAGTCAGAAGGATCAACCAAGAAGGAAAATATTAGCTCTATGCGGCCCATCAGAAACACCAAAAAAATAATGAATCTAGGTGGTAGGAGGAGGTCAGAGAGACCAAGAAAGTTTGAGGTGCTCTAAAATAAAATGACTTAATATGTGGCTAATGGATCCTAGCCTATATTACCTTTGAATGAATGGAAGGATCTATAATCCTCAAAGTAATAAAGATCATCTCATGGAATATTCAGGATCTACATGTCCCAACTGAATAAAGAGTGCTTTTTATTACAAGAAACTAAGATGGGTGATAAGGATTTTGATAAATTATAGAGGTTTGTTTGGAAGGGATGTGAAGGTATGATTAGGGTTGTTCATGGTTCTACTAGAGGGTTGTGGAATCCTAATTTTATGGAGGGTAAGCTCATTCATCAGTCTTATGAAAAATTGGAGAATAAAATTTTGTGCCTCTAAAAAAAATCTAAAACATAAATTATCCTTTTAAACCCTATTGGGTGGTGCACTGGACTATGCTATATCATGGTATTATCTCTCTTTTGTTCTCTTGGGTGGTTGTTGGTTTTTCATTTTTGTTATTTTGGCCTTGGAGGTTGGCTTGTGCTTAATTGACATTCTCTTTCTCTACCTCATCTAATGTAAAAGGTTCTACGTTATTTCAAAATCATGCCTTTTCACAATTAATGAAAAAAAGATGCAATACTCTACAAATATTAAACATTATTTAATATTATTATTGATCTTTCTATAATTATAAAAAATATTGTTAAATTTTGAATAAAACTAAAAAAACTCATCATAAAATTAATAATTATAGCATCTATAATTTCTAAATAAAAAATAACAAATAAACCTATAAACATAAATATTAGATTATAAACTTTTTCTCCAACTAAATTATATTATTAATTAATATATTTAATTAAAAGGAACACTTTACATGGAGTGTATTTGACAAAGTTAAGGGAAGCCTTTTTTGTTGGAAGTTGGTGTGGCATCCATGGATGAATGTATTAGGGTTTAGTTGACATCCACATTAGCAAGGGACGATTTCCATGAAAATTTTTACCAAAAGTTTCACACCAAAATTTTCCCATCCATAGCTAAGCCAAGATGTTGTTTTTTCACATATTTTTCACCATTAATCAAGGTACCATTTTCTTCATCAAATGTGATATTCTTTCATTTTAAATAAATTCCATAGGCTAATGGTAAGGTTTACAACAACACAAAAGAAAGAAAATATCTTAGAGAGGGTTAATGGAATAGGATGTAAGCAAGTTTGATGTGACCAAGTTGCATCCTCTTTCTTAAGAGGTCATTTATCACTGGGCTACTATTAACATTGGTACATATTTAAATATATTTAATGGAAGTATTTGATTTGATATTGTTAATCCATATCAAATAACTTCAAACTTCAAGTTATTTAGTTAATTTTAATGTAAGGGTTACAAAAACTAGACTCTACCAATCATGAAATCCAAACTCACTAGTATTTGCTATTTGGTTGCTTCTTTAGACTAGGGCACGCAACATGTTAGATTTTGATGAGTATAGATATAGTAAATGCAACCACAAGATGTAAGGTAAGCAATCTATGATATCTATATGATAATAGCACTATAATATGTAATAAAATAAAGAGATAGACTTTTGCAATAACTTGGAAATATACCATTAATGAAAGCTCATAAAAATAGTACAATGCAGTATAATGGAGGACATGAACACTCCACAAACTATTTTTGAAGAAACTACATTGTACTCCTCTACCAATCTATATTATGCACTATCTATATTCTCTCCTCTATTTTCACTCACTATAAGACCTATATATAGGAATATAAGTTCCTTAGTCCTCACTCTACCTTTTGACTCTATCCTATGTCTCATGTACATGTGGACTACATGCACATTTACATCATTGCAGATTCTAAAACGTGTGCATTTATTACATGTTGAAGTAACTACTTAAATTTACTCTAAAGTAAACTCCTACTCTAGTAATGTACCAAATATGATACATTGATATACAAGAACATAGGCTTATATTGAGAGGGAGGGTGAAAAGTATAAGATCAACTTTTACTTTTCTTTCCCAAACAATATTATCCAATATTATAAATGGCAATATCAATAGAATTAATCAAATCAATGCACAAATAATCACGCACAAGAGACACCAATTTAATGTGGCTCACCCAATGTGGTCTACTCCATGGAGAAAATATTTCTACTAAATTTTCTCAACAAATACTCGTGGGAATTAATTCCCTATTACAATGTTTATAGACCTCTTTCCAAAGGAGACACCTATCCCCTAAGCTCTGATTTGTGGATCTCTCTATAGGAGAACTTTGTACCCTTTTCTCTGGTTTGTGGTACTTGATCCAGGAGAACTCTATCTCCTCAATTGGTTCATGGATCTCTCTCCATAGAAGAACTCTATCTTTCTAGATGGTTCATGGTACTTGATCTAGGAGAAATATATCTCCTCAAACTAGTTCATGGATCTCTCTCCATAGAATAACTCTATCTTCCTAGATGGTTCATGAATCACACTCCATAGGAGAAATATTTCCCCTTGCTCTATTTCATGGATCTTTATCCATAGGATAACTCTTTCTCCTTGCTCTGGTTGGTGATCTTCTAGAAGACTTATACCCCCACTACACTGGCTTGTGGATATCTCTCCATAGGAGACCTTTGTCCCCATTGCTCTGGCTAATGGATATCTATCCACTAGAGACTATTGTCCTCTTTACTATGTCACTTCCAAAGCTTACTCTTAATTCTATCTCAAATATGCACCAAACTCTATCCCAAGTCTAGTACAAATATACTCTAAATCTACTCATAAATCTATACCAAAATCTATCTTTGATCAGTCCCCAAGCCTTAACACAAATCTTGAACAAATCACCAATCAAATCTGCTTAGATCTGCCCCAAGCCTTAACACAAAGCTTGAACAAATAAAACCTGCTCTTAATGTTGTTTCAAGTCTTCATAAGACTTGCTCAAATCTGCCTTCAAGTCTTCACAAAGACTTGCTCAAATCTTCTCTCAAGCCTTCTCAAAAGACTTGCCCAAATATGCCTTCAAGCCCTCTTAAGGACTTGCTCAAATCTACCTTCAAGCCCTCTCAAGGACTTGCTCAATTCTACCCTCAAGCCTTCTCAAAATACTTGCTCAAATATATCATCAAGCCTTCTCAAAAGGCTTGCTCAAATATGCTTTGGCACATGCTCAAATCTGCTCTAACACATACTCAAAACAACTCACAAGATATTCTCAATCAATCTCAAATATTGCACATAATGTTATCAAATGCTTTGTCTAATATTTAAAGTAATTCCTTTAACTTGAAGTAGTTTAGACATTCTTTCTAGAATTCATTTAACCTCTGTAACATATAGAGAATGATGCACTCCATCAAAAACTCAATATGTTCTACTCAATCATTAAGTTTATCACTTCCACATGTCTTACTTTTATTGCTCTTTTTAAAGATAGATTCAATCTAGAACATGACACCTATATTTCTGATCTACACTCTTGCTTTCATAAATCTGATTTCTAATATTTGCACATTCACTTTTAATATCACTCAAAACCAATGCTCAAGAAGTTTCACTCAATCATTCAACCAATGAAGCACAACTTGCTCACAAACCCTAAATAAGTGTTTTCATACTTCTTCAAACAAAGAGCACAATGTATGTCCCAAAACCTATCTCAAATAATTCCCAATCTATATCTCAAATGTTCTCTAAGCATTCAAAAATAAAGCATATAAGACTCTCAAATATTTCCAATAATGCTTATCAAACAACCATTTTCACTCCACCTTATGTTCCACAATATTCATTCCAACAAATACTTCAAACAAAGGATGATGTGCCCATACCTCTTTGCTTTGATGGAGATATGTCTTCAAAACCTATCTCACTTACAACCAAATCCTTTTGTGCCAATTCAAGGTTAGATAGCAACAGTCTATCTCAAAACCTCCACATGAATATTTCACCATACAAAAATTGTCAAACCACTTTTACACCTTATTACTCCTAGCTTTGCAACCAATATTTCATCAACAAAAATCACAAATTACATAGGCAAAATATTTTATTTACACCTTATATCTCCTACTTGTAATTAATGCATTTCCAAAAGATAAATAAAACACAACTTCAATTTTTATCCCAATGCATTAACAAAACAAACCACCTTAATTTTGCTCAAGAGAAAAATCACTTTATAAATTCTTTTTATTGTAAAAATTAAAACAATTTAAAACTCCTTATATCTGCCTAGCACATACATTGGCCACCTTAGACCTTAGGACAATTTTTTTTTTTAATAAAAATTAATTCCCCTTTGCTACCGCCTACCTCCGGGAGTCGAACCCGCACTGTATGCTAGCCCCACGTCCTAGCCACGACTAGGTCTCCACATGGGCTAGCCAACCCACATGACCAAAAGGTGCACGATATCTTCCTTAACCTCTATCGTCGGTGCTAAAACCAAATCCACATGCCAGGCTATCAAAAGATCTCCACATGAATCAAACGCAACACCTCCTACTTGCTAAGCACTCTGCAAGCCTAGCTTACCAACTTGGCTACCACCTTGGATGAGTGGGGACACACCCCTTCCTTATTTTGACCAATGACTACCTTGAGAAATGCGTAAAGCGATTTCTCTTTCCCTTATACCGCGTCACACGAGCTAGGTAATAGTTCGGAGGCTCATTGAATTTGAATATATTTCCTTAGGCTAAAATTTAGCCTATTAATATATATGCCCTCCTTTATATTCAACGTTGATGCCCTTTTTAAATTGATTTTGGTGCTTCAAAATTTTAATAAATATTTTTATTAATATTTAACCTTAGGGTTAAATATTAATTAATTATTTTATTTAACCTTATGGTTAAATATTAATTAATTAAATACTTAGCTCTTTGATAACTCTTTGGCCAATGTATTATCCAATATCCTTTTTGAAAGGCTCTGATGGCCAAAATATTATTATAAATATTATAATATTATCCTTTTTCTCTTGCCTTCTTGCACATAGCCTTAAACTTGAGCCTTCAAGTCTCCTTCAAACCTCATGGTCCTAAGTGCTTTGGAGATAACCTTGCCTTTATTTCATAGCACATTAATTATAGGACATAAAATCTTTTGACATTAAATCCATCAACTTAGGATATCAATCTTCTTGACATCAATGACAATAAAACATGCTCAAATTTCCAATAGATATGTACCCAATAATGTAATATACTCTAACACACCCCTGTATTACATTATTTGGATATTAAAGACTTTAGTCTTCAATATGGATCTTCAACTTGGTTCTAGAATCTAAGCTCTTCTCTCTTGCTTCCTTCATTATCTTCTTTATCTGAATCTAGATGAGTATCTTATTCTGGTTCTTCTTCTTCTTCTTTAGTTTGTAGATGGTCAAATAGTGCATAGTTTTGTTGTCCTCTCATTATTTTAATTTTGAATCTTCTATTTCTTATTCTGCTTTTATGATATATAGGTTCTTCATTCTCACCAATATGTTCCTCAAGAAATGCATTAGTATTGTTTTGAAACACAATAATATCTTGTGAAGTTTCGATAGAATATAGAGCATATATATTTCTATGGATTTATCTAGTGGCTTTAATCTCATTTTGATTTATAATGTGACACATATTAACTCCATTTATGTATCTGAAATCAATTATCCTTTTGCTCTCTACTATATTTGCTACTGAAATAAGATTAGATGATAATCCAGGAATATATATTACATTATGTAGTAGAAAATTTGGAAATAATTTACTAGGTGTTATACACCCATATCCATGTATGTGATAGAATTTTCCATCTACAATTTTCAACCTATAATTGTTAGTGACTTCAAGACAATCAAACCATTGTAGATTTCCTATCATGTGATGACTTGCACTAGAATCAATATACCAAATGTGCTTTTCATTTTGACTTGTGAATTTGTTTGAGTTTGAAGTGATTTTGCATCTTTGATATGGTATATTGAATGGATTATGATCTTGAGTCCTCTTGTGGTGTGCATTCTGATAAAATATCTCTCTTGTTATTTTTTCCATTGTAGTATATGATAGGATTCCTTTAGCTCTTTAGTATTTTAAGAACACTTTTTATAGATCCTTTGTAGTAGACTACCTTATGACTCCCTAGTTTAAAGTATATGAATTATTTTGATAAAACCTTTCTAAGACTTAGGTTTTGTAGAATCCTTATGTCTCCCTTGTGATTAGAATATACTCTAATCTTGGTAAAGTGCTTAGGAAGTAATAGTTCACCTTTTGAGTTAATTTAATAATATTTTGGGAATGATAATAATCAACTCCTATTTCACCTTATTTTTCCTATTGATCTATGCACTTATCAAGTTGATGGAGTTCTCTATGGTTGGATTTCTTTTGTCTCTTTAATATGACTATGAGATAAGTATAATTAATTCCAACTTCTTTTAAGAAAATAATGGTTTTTCTTCTCTAACCTAACTTTAATAGATCTACTTTCTAAATTCCAATTGACTAAGGTTTTGATGTAGTATTCCTTATAATTCCCTAGTTTGAAATTTAGAAGATAATACTATTTTAAAACTAATATTTCAATTATCCAAAAACCTTATATCTCGTACTATGAATATTTGCAAATATTTTAATATATATGTACTTCAATTAATTTACCTTGAAATGTCACTTGAAGATATAAACTTGCTTTATAATTCACTAATGCTTGGTTAATTATTATTGCTCCAATGTAATAGTAAATTTAACCTTATATGGTTCACCTTATAGCAGAAAACCAAAACCCAATATTTTTTTTTATTTCCCCCCCCTCCCGGTCCGCCCCCCGCCCCCCCCCCCCCCCCCCCCCCCCCCCCTCCGGGGCCCCCCCCCCCCCCCCTCCCCCCCCCCCCCCCCCCCCCCCCAAAAAATAAACCACCCCCCCCCCCCCAAAAAAGCGCCCCCCCAACCGCCCCCGCCGCCCCCCCCCGCCCCCGGGGGGGCGGCGGGGCCGCCGCGCCCGCCCCCCCCGCCCCGCCTCCCACCGGGCGGGCCGGGCCGCGGGGGCGGCCCCGCCGCCCGCCCCGCCCCCCCTCCCCCCCCCCCCCCCCCCGAAAAACAAGGGTCGCCGCGCCGCCCCGCGGGGGGGGCGGGGGGGGCGCGGCGCCGGGGGGGCGCGGGCGCCCGCGCCGCCCCCGCCGCGCCCCCCGCCCCCGCCCGCCCCCGCGGGCCGCAGGGGGGGGGGGGGCGGGCGGGGGGGGCCGGCGGGCGGCGGGGGCGGGGGCCGCGCCGCCCCCCCCCCCCCCCCCGCCCCCCGCCCCCCCGCCCGGCGCAGCCGCCGCCCGCCCGCCCGCGCCCCCCCCCCCCCTCCCCCCCCCCCCCCCCCCCCCCCCGCCCCCCCCCCCCCCGCGCCCCGCCGCCCCCGCCCCCCGGCGCCCCCCCCCGCCGCCGCGCCCCCCGGCCCCCCGCCCCACCGCCCCGCCCCCCCCCCGGCCGCGCCCCCCCCCGCGGGGCCCCGCGGCCCCGCGGCGGCGGCCCGCGCCGCCCGCCCCCCCCCCCGCCGCGCCCCCCCCCCCCCCGCCCCGCCGCGCCGCCCCCGGGGGCCCCCGGGGCCGCGGGCGGCGCCCCCGCCCGCCCCCCCCGCCCCCCCCCCCCCGCCGCCCCGCCCGCCCGGCCGCGGCGCCCCGCGCGGCCCCCCCCGGCGCCCCCGCGCCCGGCGCGCCGGGGGCCGCGGGGCCCGGGGCCGCCCCCCGCCGCCCGCCCCGCCCCCGCCCGGCGGCCCCGGGCCCCCCCGCCCCCCCCCCCCGGCGCCCCCCGCCGCCCCGCCCCGCCCCGCCGCGCGCCCCCCCCCCGCGCCGCGCCCGGGCGCGCCCCCCGGCGCCCCCGCCCGCCCCCCCCGCGCGCGCCGCGCCCCCCGGGGGGCGCGGCGCCGCGGGCGCGCGGCCCCCCGCGCCCCCCCCCGCCCCCCCCCCGGCGCGCCGCGCGCCCGCCGCCCCCCCGCCCGCCCGCGACGGCCACGGGCCCCCCCCCCCCGCCGGCGCGGGGGGGGGGGCGCGCCGCCCGCCCGCCCGGGGGCGGCCGGGGGGGCCCGGGGCGGCCCCCGCGCCCCGCGGGGCCCGCGCCGCGCGGGGGCGGCGCCGGCCGCGCGCCGCGCGCGGCGCGGCCGCGCGGCCCCCCCCCCGCCCGGGCCGCGCCCCCCCCCCCGCGGCCCGCCGCCCGCGCCGGCCCCGGGCGGCGGCCGGGGCGGCGGCCCCCGCGGGCGGCCCCCCCCCCCCCCGCCCGGCGGGGGGGGGGGGGCGGGGGCGGGGGGGGGGGCGGCCCCCCGGCCCGGGCGGCCGGCGGGGGGGCGCCGGCGCCCCGCCCCCGGCGCGCCCCGGCGCCCCCCCGCCCGCCCCCCCCCCCCGGGGCGCCCCCCGCCGCCCGCCGCCCCCCCGCGCGGCGCGGCGCCGCCGGCCGCCCCCCCGCGCCCCCCCCGCCGGCGGGGGCCGGCCGGGGGCCGCCGCGGGGGGCGGGCGGCGCCGGGGCCCCCGCCGCCCCCCCCGCCGCGGGGCGGCGCCCGCGCGCCGCCCCCGCGCCGCCCCCCCCCCCGCGCGGCGCCCGCCCCCGCGCGGCCGCCCGGGCGGGGCGCGGCCGCCGCCGCCGCCGCCCCGCCCCGCGCGCGGGCCCCGCGCGCCCCCGCCCCGCCGCCCCGGCCGCCGGCGCGCCGCCCCCCCGCCCCGCCGCGCCGGCGGCGGCGGGGCGCCCGCCCCCGCCCCCGCCCCCCCCCCCCCCCGCCCCCCCCCCCCCCCCCCCCGCCGCGCCCCGCGCCCCCCGCCCCCCCTCCCGCCCCGCCCGCCCTCGCCCCCCCCCCCCCCGCCGCCCCGCGCGCCGCCCTGCGCGCCCGCCGCCCGGGGCCGCCGCGCGCGCGCGCCCCCGCGGCGGCGGGTCACTTTCTTATAACTCCTTTTAACCTTAAAAAAACAAGTAATTAATTTGATATTACCTTTATAATGTTGCACATGATATACTTCTATCTTTGCTCCTCCAATGAATCCTTCATGTGTTGTATTTGTTGAATTATGGTGAGCATTCAATGCTCCTATTTTAAATGGATGTATTGTTAAAGTCTTCTCCTCCTTTAAGAGGTTTTGACCTCCTTGTGTATAAACACTTCAATGTTGAATCTATGTGCTTCCTTCTTCACCTCTATGTGGTGCACCTTTCAACTCTGCCTATTAATAGTCTTACATCCCTTCTTGGGATGCACTACGCTTGGCACGTTACTATACCTTCTTAATGTTGTTGCCACTTGGTGCAACCATTGCTCAAGCGTGTAGGTGGCGAATGGATGTTATGGTTTCTACGAGCATTGTGAGCCTTCAACGCTCTTCCTTAATGATTACTATGCCCTTAATATTTGAAATATACCTTTTAAAACTTTTAATATGGGTGTTACTTTATTTTGAGTATTCTATCACCCTGTATAGGCATTAGAAAGAATATAAGGCACCTTATATTATTGTACCAAGTGGAACAAGATGCCTTGGCTAGTGATGGCAAGTGGTGCTCCTCCTTATTGCATGTAGAGATGCCTTCAATGTCTCTTTAACCCTTATTACTTCTTGTCAATGGGTGCAAGCTATTCTATTATTGCTTCAACACTTTATCCTTGTTGCCAATGAGTGCAAGCTATTCTATCTCAATGTTGGATCCAATTGTGATGATTTAGGGCATTGTAATGGAGGTTCTATGGTGGTCCAATGGCAGATTTAGGTACTTCCTCTCAGCAAGTGATTCTTCCAAGCTGTATTGTACCTTTGCTTGTATCTTATTCTTTTATAATTTTAATATGTTGTCATTAGTGCTATCTTTAAAGTGTGCAATGGATGATAGCTTATGTATATGGACGATAGCCTATTCATGTAGATAGTTTGTGCTACATGGATACCTTGTGTTATGCAATAGATGATAGCTCCTTTACATGGATACCTTGTGCTTCAAGTTGATGCTATCGTAGGTGTTAGATGTTGTGATGAATATGATGTCTTTAGACACCTTGAAACCTAGCTATGTGAGTACTTCATTGGATATTTTCCCTTTATTGAAGTTTACTCCTCAAAATTTGATAATGGGTCACTCAAAGACTATACCTAGCGTTGCTAGTTGGAGTGTCTTTAAGAAACTCTTGTTGTTGTATTTCTTTACTGATTTTGAAAGGACAATATTGATGCCAATGTAATGAAAATACTCTTGCAATAGATAGGACTAAGTCCCTTAATTTGCATCAAAGTTATACGTCTCCTCAAGTCATATTGATGAATATTTCCTTGCTTCTTAGATATGGTGGCTTTATGCTCTAATCCTTAAGAGCCAAAAATAATATATTTTTGCCTTCCTTACTAGAACACTAACCTCTAACTCCTTTACTTGGATAACTTAGCAACAATGAGTCCAATATTTTAATCATGTAACTTAACTTTATACTAATTTTTACTTCAACTGAAATACTTAGTGCACCTTTAATAATATTTAATAAAGATAAATATAGTGCAATATCAATATCTGCTTATTACTTCTATAAATGAACTCTTAATACACTATAATCTATGATTTAGAATGTAGTCTTCTTTACTTCATCTTAGACGATAGGAAGATGATATTTTTCTTTCATTTGAAATATATCTCTCCTATTTTAATGTGTATGTATTAACCTTAAAAGAAACTATATTTTGCACTCCCTTGAAGCAAGGTTATGCATAAGAGGTAGGACCCGAAAGGTACTTGTAAAAAAATGGCTAATCTATTCCGAAAACCCGGTGAATCCTGGCAAACTGCATGTATGATGGCATGGCGAATTACCTCAAATTTTTAAAAAAATTGGTAAAAAATGGTGAAATTCAAAGTTCTGATCGGACCAGGTGAGAAAGGAGTTTGGCGACGTAAGACACTTTCCAAATCTTAATTCGGGCTCGGACCGGATGCATAATATGATCCGGTTACGGATCGGATGCATAATATGATTCGGTTACAGACCGGATGCATAATATGATCCGATTACGGACCAGATGCATAATATGATCCGTTATCATATTATGCATAATATGATTTTTTTTATCATATTATGGATCCATTACGAATCGGATCATATTATGCATCCGGTTATGGATCGGATGCATCATACTATCCGGTCACGATCGGATGCACAATCTGGTCCAGTTGCCTACCGGATGCATACTATAATTCGACCATCGATCGGTAGCATAAAATGATCTGACTATCGATCGGATGCATATTATGATCCAATCTTGGATCGGATGTATAATCTGCTCTAATTTTAGATCGGATACATACTCAGATCCGATCACCAATCAGGTGCATAATTTGACCCGATCTCAAATCGGGTGCACAATATGATCCGAGCATCGATCGGATGCAGAATAGAATCTGGTCCTACATTGTATCGGATGTAGAAAGGTTCATCTACCATGTGTCACATGTTCAATCAACAACACCGCATGTCCAATACGATGTTGCCATGTGTCAACCCTATTTCTCAATCTATAAAAGGGCATCAACTATCATTTTTTCCATTTCATTTATGCAACTACAACAACCAGAGCTAACCTTTTCGATCAACCTTTCTATTTTGATTCCCAATCCTTTTTCTTTGACTTCCAACTTCTTGCGATGGATACCTCTTCCACAATCACACCAAAATTCAAGAATTTTTTGTGCACTTTGATTTCAGATCTGATAACAACTCCAGGGATGAACTTTCAGTGGCTCAATAACGTAGGTTTATCAAACCTCATTTCCATACCATAATTCAGAATAGATAAAGTTCTCCTACAACATATT
Source organism: Wollemia nobilis (assembly GCA_028583015.1). Classification (NCBI taxonomy): domain Eukaryota; kingdom Viridiplantae; phylum Streptophyta; class Pinopsida; order Araucariales; family Araucariaceae; genus Wollemia; species Wollemia nobilis. The sequence goes on from JAQPPZ010010809.1 coordinate 12,810, forward strand.
ATATCTGGTTATGACCACAACACGACTACAATGAACATTAAAGTACGAAATAGAAATATGGTAATCAACATCACCCCTGGAGATATTCACAGATTGACAGGTCTTCCATTCATTGGTTTTACTCAAGTGTCGACGAGGTTGCAGCTTTCTCCAGATGACAAAGCACACCTCGAAAGCAAGTACGGTCTTTCATCGAAATATTTGGCAAGTATAAATCTTGTTAATTATATTTTATTAATTTTCAATGTTTCAAATTTGTAAATTGACATCTAATTTTTTTTATGCAGCTTCTACCACCAAATCAAAAAGAGGTTTATCAATCAACGATGTTAACCATCAAACTCTGAAGGCCATTATCAAATTTTTCCAGGCCAGACTTATTCTGATGGGAAGACCGAAAATTCCATTTTGGGCACTTGCTTATATTGTTAAGTCTGAGAAAAATCAAAAGTTTGATTGGTGCACTTATATTTTGGATCGAATCAGGTCCGAGTTGCACATGGTCCAACTGGAAACCAACAAGACTCAACCCATTGTGGGCATTGTAAATTTTCTTTTAGCTTTATATTTTGAGTGTTTTCATAATTTGTTGACTACTCATGTACCAACTGTAGTGCATGCAACACTACAGTCTATTGCCATGTCAACAGAGGAATTGAAGGTAATAACTACATCATTGTCCTTGACATACTATTTTATAGTTTACCACATTCCCTTTTTTAATTTTTCTTTTCATCTATATGTAGGAGAAGGCAGAAAATACAAGGAGTAAACAGATTGCTGCCACTAGGGGTCACAGGCTGGAACAAATAGGTGATTCTGAAGACACGGGCTCTGAAGCAACACCTGGTCCTATGCAGAGGTCACACAAACATTCCAAGCAAGCAGCTACTCCTGGGGTTTCTCGTACACCTAGGTATGCACAAAATGTGCAAGCCGAATCTAGTGTGGCCAACCCCTCCCCCAATGCAGGACAATTGCAACACATTTCATCATCTTCAAGTAAATCTATGTGTAGTTAATTTAAATTAAGATATTTTTTATTTTAAGAAGAATTCTAACAAAATATTTTTGACTATTTTCAGTTGATTCTCATGTTCAACAAGTAACATCACAAGTTAGAGGGCATATACCGCCACCACCTCCACTTGCATCACACTCACCGATTTCACCACAACCACCACTTCCACCAAATCAGCAACAGGCACCGACACAACCTCCGACAATGCCTATGCGAGGGCAAGTCGATGTTGGAAAATGATTGTTTTCATAGAGATCACAGGGCACTACACGAAGTTCTGGGCATGGGTTTTCACACCCATAGAGATCACACATGCCAACAGCTAGTTCTGGGTATGGATGGTCTCAATTTACATTTTCTACAAATTCACAGGCACCAGAAGTTTCTGGTGACGGATTGGATAATATTCAACTTGATGAGGATTACCTTTTGTAGGGCAACATTATAGGCTTCAAGGCAACAAATGTGCTTAAATATAGAGCACAAGAAGAAGAAGCCCCTACAGTTGAGCAGACATCAGTACCACCCACTCAAGGAGACAACCCTCATCCTCAGGGTCCTCAAACTGAGGATGATGTTGTCAATTTTAATGAAAATGTTTCATTGGCTGAAAGTACCGAGTCAACAATTAAGGAATTTGTGTTGAAATATTTGTAGGAGTTGAAAGAATGGGAATATCGGGCAAAGGTCCTTATTAGGGAAATTAATGCCCGATATAAAAATTATGAAAAAAGAGAATCTATTTATTCTTTGGTCAAATTTGAACCTGAAAAGCTTGATGGCCTGCTAAAATAGGCTACATCGGGATCAGTTAAATCCGATTTTATTTATGATGATGATGTGTTAAATGTTGTTGTTGGTAGATTGGAGAATGTTAATGTTGAAGCCCAAGCATTTTACAACCAATGGGCTTCTGATAAGGACAAGGTTGCAGTTGTTGAGACTGCAAGAGAATTGGCTGAGGTAAAACAGTTATATGTATTTCAATTTTCTATTGCAGTTAAATTTTTATATTTCTTGAAAATTTGTAATAATTTCAATATATCCCTTTCGAATTAAGTTTTCAATTTGTTTTTGCAGTCAAATTTTGAAAATTTGAAAACACAAGTTAAGAGCATGGATGTCAATATTCATACAACAAAGACATGTTTGATGAATGCAATGGAAATGAAAAAGAAAATGCAGTCAAAGGTTTTAGAAAACAATCGTTTAAAAAAATACATCAAAGAGAAGTTGCAAGAAGATCCGGATAAGGTGCTTGAGAAAATGAAAGAATCACTTCCAACAATACTTGAAGATCCAAACAAAGAGGAAGCAACATGTGTGTCAAGTATTGTGAAAGTACGTGACAACCTTGTTAGAGTTGGAGCACTGCCAGAAGAGAGTGTCACAGAAGTTGATAAAGGAAAAGAAACGACAACTCCAACCACTAGTGAAGCATCCAAGCACCAATCAAATGATTGAAAATGTTTTTAAAATACTGCAATATGTAATTTTTGTTTGAAATTGGTATGTAATATTTGAGACTTGAGTTGGAAAATATTTTTAAAAGACTACAATATTTAATTTATGTTTGAAAATGTTATGTAATATTTGGGTTTAAAAATGTTTGAACGATGTAATATATTTCTTTTTGAACTAGTTAATATGAAATTTTATGTTTGAAAATGTTATGTAATATTTAGTTTGAAAATGTTTTAAAAAGACTGCAATATCTAATTTGGGTTTGAAAATGTTATGTAATATTTGAGTTTGAAAATGTTATGTAATATTTGGGTTTAAAAATGTTTGAACGATGTAATATATTTCTTTTTGAACTAGTTAATATGAAATTTTATGTTTGAAAATGTTATGTAATTTCTATTTGAATTTTTTTTAAAAAGACTACAATATCTAATTTGGGTTTGAAAATGTTATGTAATATTTGAGTTTGAAAATATTATGTAATATTTGGGTTTATCATTGTCAATGAAATGAGAGTTGAGACACTAAGACATAAACATACAATTTTACAATCTACAAAAATGATATAAGCCATGTAATTTTAAAACAATAATGTGATTTAAAACAACAATTCTTTGAAATCATATAAATCTAGAACAATATTGAGAAATATGCTATCAAATCAATTCATGTTTATCATTGTCAATGAAATCATGGAAAATTATCACTATGGAAGCTGAAACATATCAGCTTGTCCAGAATCATTATGAAGCATAGCAAAAATCTGTGTCTCCACCATCTGATCACTGAAAGCATCAACATCATCATTATCGATCGTATTCGACGTTCCTCTTCTGTCTACCAAGGAACTCCAGTGTTCCAATGCTCTATCATACAAAAATGTATCCAACTGATATGAAGACACATAAATTCTTAAACAATTTTCTAAATTCTTGTCGAGTCTATTGTGGAGTTTAGATTTAACAAAAGAAAGTGCATTGAAAACTCTTTCATCTTCGACTGACCCCAAAATCATTGTTTCACATAATTCATATAAACGAAAGTATTCACTTATTGTATCTTTTAAGATTGTGCTTGGATACAATTTTTGCCACAAACGTGCAGTGGAACCAATCTCATGGACACCTATCATAAGTGATGTTTGCACTACCATTGTTCTTCCAAAATGCGATGACTGTTCTTTCAAAAGATCACTGTTGAGTATACCTTTAATTTCAACACCATTGACTTCCACACTCTTATTGAAATGGTCAATGAGGTTACCCATATATTTAATAAACAACTCATTTGCAGAATTGTATTCAGTACAAGGTCCCCAAAACATGGGGTTAACCACACCCATGGACTCGAGCAACTCATCTCTCTGAAACCGTTCTCTTATCTCACCTGTCAAATATTTTGCTATATTTGACAAATTACTCTTTGTTTTCTATATTACAACATGAAATCTATTGTGTGTTACAGGAACTTCTTCAAAATCTTCCACAACTATACTTGATTGCCTTTCAAAACAATAAACAGGTATCATATTTTCATGAACATTAATACAAAGATGATCATTGATGTCAAACTTCAAGAAGCTTTTTGGATTGTTCACGTTTATCAATGTATTCCAACTATCAAATACAGGTTCTGTAAAATCAGCATTAGACACATATAATGTATCAAGAAGCACGCATATTTGTTTTCTCATCCTCATAAAATCAATGATATAGATGGATCTCTCTTGTGCAAGATTAATTAATCTGTTCATTTCTTTTAACATTGGAAGAATACCACATAAGGTCAAAAGTGTTTCCAAGTCAGTCAAATGGAACAACATATCTTTTGCCTTATCAACTATTCTACGATTTGCATGCATAAACCCAGTCAATGATTGATATTCTGCCAAAACTCTTTGAGCAGGTTGATACAATGAAATCCATCTTGTATCCACATATTTTAACAATTTTTTGCCTTCTGTAACTCCTAGTGCAAACTGCTGAAACTCTGCAAATATTTTGGGACTTAATGAGAAATAAGAATGAATATCACGAATAAGGTTTTCTACTTTAGCAACATTTGAAAATGTGCTCACAATTTTATATGCAAGATTAACTCTATGAGCCATACAGTGAATGGGGATCATATATGGGGCAACTGTGGTTTGGAGTCGAACACAAAGACCAGACCTGTGACCTTGCATAATAGCAGCTCCATCAACTCCAACGCAAATTAACTTTGTTGCTATGTCTATATCATTCATTCCTGCAATATTCTTTAAACTTTTGACAACAACATTATAAATATTTTCTGCATTTGAACTTTCCAACATCTTATGTAATCCCAACAAAATAGGCCTTCTTATATGATTTTGAAATGTGTACACATGCATGCAAATCCAAGATGTGTTATCCACAATTGTTACCTCATCAATAGAAAGTGAAATGAATTTGGCAAGTTTTACTTGCTCCCTTAGGTCTTCTTTCTCAACCAAAGATAAACATTTTACCATTTCCCAACCACTTCGGTCTGACCAATGAGAACTAGGAAGGTTTTGCACATTAAAAAGGCGTAATAGCTGCTTATAATCAACAAAATCGGACATTGGTCTACCTTTCTTGAGAATATTGTAAACAACGACAAACTGCATACTTTTTGAAGCTAAAATAGTCTTCTGTATTTTATGAAATTGGGCTCCAATTGTTCCACCTTTCTCAACAAGAGATTGTTGTTGCTTTAAGTGATTGTCATATTCTATAGCATATCTTAAATGCATACATTCTGATGCATCCTTCCACTTAACTTCTTTACTAACTTCACCATTACTTTTTATAACTTTTACATAAGATTTGCCAACATGTTTTTCAATTGTATCAATCTTGTTTTGAAGCCTATGATCCTTACCAAGTCTCCAACTGCAAATTTTGCATCTACATTATTTTTCATCGATTTGGTTATCCTCAATCATGACAGGCTCTAGCCAGGGAAATATTTCTACCCATTCTTTCCTAAATCCCCTTCCAAGTATCCAGAGAGACGCTTTTCTTTTTTTGGAATTTTTGGTTGAAGATTCAATTGAAGCTTGTAATGATTTTGATTTATCACTTTCATTTTCAATTGTGATGTCATTTTGCGTGTTGTCTTCAAGTGTTTGTTGGATGTCATTTTCAAGGGGATTTTCAATAAAAGGCATCTCTTGTTGGGGAATATCTTCAAGTGGAGGCATATCAGGATCGATAGGGTATTCTGCATAGTAGCATACCATAATATTTTTTATCATTCTTGGATAAAAAAATTTACAAAAAAATATTCAAATCATCAATCAAGCACATACTAGGAAGTCAAAAATCATTTGTACCTTGAATTTGCATGGATGTCGTTGGCTCATTGCATTTCGAAGTTTGGCTAAAATATTTGAGGATACTCTTTTCAGCAGAAGATTTGGTGCCCTTCTTTCCATCACTAGGTGACATTTTACTTGTTACAAAAAATAAAATGTTAGAGAGGGTGTACTTTATGGAGGCCTTAAGATAATATTGTAAATAGAATAAACAATTGTTTGGGTGGTAGATTATACATACTTTTTTCCTACCATTCTTTATTGTGATTTTATCAATTTATGCCACTGGTTCATTTTCTGGTGAAAGCACTTTAACTGAGAAAAAGAGCATCAATATATCTTTAGAGAACCAAAGCATTTACTCATGTATAATCTTAGCAAGGAAAAAATATCTGAATTGAAACTAAGAATCAAAGAGTTTTAAAACATTCAGAACATGGCAAAACAGAGAAAAACATGGGAACAGAGCAATGACATTCCAGATGCAGAAGAGGGCTCCAATATTGGTGTGGACAGGATTGAAAAATCATTAAATAAAGAAAAACATGCAGAACCTAGAAAAATAACATGCAGAACATGGAAAAATAAAGAAAAACATGGCAAGCAAAGTAGTGACAGAGAACCTGGTGTGAAAAGAGGTCCAGTGCGGTCCAGGATCCGATTAAAAATATTTTGATTGTAGAACTAGTTCCGGATGAATGCAGGAAAAGATCCGGATAAAAAGTGGTCCCATCCAATTGAACGATAGGTTTCGAATACAGAAGTGGTTCCGTCCGATTGTAGAGGAGGTTCTTGCTACAGAAGTTGTTTCATCTAGTTGTAGAATTGGATACGATTGGTCATAGAGATATAACCTTAATTCACGCTATCTACATAAACACAGATCATAGATGATGGGGACTTATTTAGCAAGGAAAACATGTAACCTTAATTCATGCTATCTAAACACGTCTCACAAAATCGACCATCATTTGATGATATCAGTTGAAATAACTCCTAAAATAATCGGTTAAAAATGATATTTGAGATTTGAGTTTACCGGTTAAAAATGTTTCGGTTGTAGAGCTTGTTCCGTCCGGGTGCACGAAGTTTCGGCTGAAAAGTGGTTCCGTCTGGGTGCACGATAGGTTTTGATTGTACAAGTGGTTCGGGATGGTTGCAGAACAGGTTTCGATTGCAGATGTGGTTTCGTCCGGTTGCAGAGGAGGTTCCTATTGCAGAAGTTGCTCCGGGCGGTTGCAGAACAGGATCCGGATGTTAAAGTTGTCCTTTCGATTGTAGAAGTGGTTTCGGTAGGTTGTAGAAACCGATCTGGTTGCCGAAATAGTTTTGTTCGATTGCAGAATTGGATACGGTCGATCGTAGAAAATGAAAATATATTTATCGGGTATAGAACACGGTCTGAAAATGAAAATGTATACCTGGGGTGTTAATTATATATAGAGGTATACTTGGCGAGTTTGGCGGGATAATTTATAAATTTTAAAATTTTAGGGCGAAAAGGGAACTTTATTTAGGCGGGATTACTTGCAAATTTTTCAAAATATTCATGATACTCTCATCAAAGGATGGCTAACCGACACCTAAAATTTATTTTTTCCCAAAATTTTTGGCTAAATGGCCGACGTCCGGGTCCCAAAAATTTCACAAATTTGAATTTTCGAAAATGCTTTTTTTCCCCAAATGGCGAAGTTTCACCGCTATGCATAACCTCGCCTTGAAGACTCTAATATGCAACCTTCTCCTTACAAATTTTAACTCTAATATGATGCTTAACGAATCGTAATAATGAACCAAAAATCTAAAGTTCAAGTAATGAACCTTTTGCACCAAAGTTGCTTACCTTAAATAAATTTGTATATGAATGATTCTAAGATGACTAGATTCACCTTATTATTGTCTTTTACTGGATGAACTTGTAACTCTTATTTGCTGTCCAAAGTAGCTTCTCAACACACCAATTTGTAATTTTGTACCTCCTTATATCTTGCTGCATGATACTATAGTTTGGTGTCTTCAACCTTCAAGATGTATCCTAGAATCTGAAACTTAGCAACTACTAATGCTGCCTAAGTTGGTGCTTTCTTACTATCCTCAAGTCTATTTTTTTTTTATTTAAAAGCAGTCAATATCTCCATTGAAATGCTATCCTTGAATCTTAAAAATTTGATAGGGAACTCCTCCAAATCATAGCTAAGATTTTTCTTTAAGAACCCTTTAGTTTTCTGTTGTAGAAACTAGAAGATCTTCTTTCTCTAAATCAACCTTTTAGCCTTCAAAGGTAATATTCAAACCTCTTAGGTTTGGTAGTAATGTCTGGTTATTTTTTCTTCAACCTCCTTGTCAAATTCTAACTCATTGGAGAAATTTACCACCAAGTAGAAGTTCTTGATAAAGGAAGAACTTGGGACAATTGTCACCATCTAAAAACAAGCCCAAGGGAGAAGGATTTGGCAAGAGGTTTGCCAAATTTTGGAGGAGATTTGTGAAGACCTAAAGACTTTTAGATTCTTTATAAGAAGGTCTTAATGATGCTAGTATATATTCCCATAATGAATGGTCAATTGGACCAATGAATATCTTAAAATCTAAGATTTCCACATCATATGGAATACTATCAAGCTATCAAGGAATAGGTAAGCCTCCATCACCATTTAGAAGTTTTCCAATTCCTTTGTAAGGGACTCTTTCTAATCTAAGATGCTTTAACAATTGCTTAATTGAAACTTGGGCATGAGTTGGGTCATACTATATATTTGGTCTAAGAAAATCCTCTAAAGTTTTCATATTATATAGGTAGAATAGAACAAAATTGATACAACTATTATCAATATTTCAATGAATTATATGATTTAAAAAATGTGTTAGATTTCTTAATACTTTCTAGAAATGAAATAAAGCATAACATTCACCATAATGGATATACAATAGAATAGAGAAAGAAAATATAAATATCAAGTATAAAGCATGACTTCAATAAAGGCCTTCTCAAGAATCTAAAAGTCTTGAGGTCTTCACCAATCTCCTCCAAAATTTGGAAAACTTCTTGCCAAATCCTTCTCCCTTGGGCTTGTTTTTGGATGGTGATAATTGTCCCAAGTTCTTCCTTTATCAGGAACTTCTCCTTGGTGGTAAATTTCTCCAATGATTTCTCCTAGGAACTCCTTTAATGGCCTTCTTGAAATCTTCTTCAAGGAGGCTCTCCAAACCTTCTCCTTATTTCTCCTTGAGACCTCTTCTCTAGGGTCTTCACTCTCACAACTTCTATGGTATTTCTTAATGAGACATTTTCTTCAACATTCTACTATAGAAGTTTGGAAATGAGATCTCCCTCTTGGATCTCTGAAATATGTTGCTTTATAAATAAGACATTTGCTAGTCCTTCTCTATCTTTAAGCTTCCAAATTTGGAAGTTCTTCAATGAACCTTCTAAGGGTCTCTTCAAATTATTCAGGGTGAAGTTTTCAATCTTCAATGGAGAACACAAATCTCCTATCTTCATAGAGACTCTTCTACTTGAGTCTCTTCTTTCTTGAATCTACAACAAGGCTCTTATGGCTTTTTCTTTGCTTCTACAATCTATAGGTCTACAATCTCTAGCAATGAGAGCTTTTCTTCAAGCGTCCAACTCTTTGATCTTCCTCTTGTTACTTTTGTTTTTGGATTTATTCCAATGAATATATTCATCCTAGATATTTTGTAAGAATCTTCTCAATTTTTTTTTAATCTCCTTTTTCCTGTAATAAAGTATTAGGACTATAATGGAAGAAACTCTAAATCTAGAGATAATCAATATTTAATATTTGATTTTTCAATCTAATGGAATTAATATTGAGTCCTAGTCTTCATGAGTTTTTCTACAAAACTTGTGGAAAGACTCTAGCCAAATGCAATCTCAAAAATTTTGAAAATGAGATTTTTGGATTTCTCTCAATCTCACTTGTGGCTCTCCCTATTTCCTATCGATCTACCATGTGCTTTGATACCACTGTTAGCTTTTGATGAGTATATGATATAGGAAATGCAACCACAAAATGTAAGATAATCAATCTATGATATATATATGATAATGACACTATAATATATAGGAAAATAAAGAGAAATATTTGTAATAACTCAAAACTATGCCATTAATGAAAGCTCACAAAAATAGGACAATGGAGTATAATGGAGGACTGTTGGAATATATTATATTATTTGGTTCTTTCTAATGTACCATCATGGGTACATATTTATATTAGGATTTTATTAGGATTTAAGTAGTTGATTAAAGCAATGTAATAAATGCACAAGTGTTAGAATGTGCAATGATGTAAATGTGCATGTAGTCCACATGTACATGAGTCCTTAGAATAAATTAGTGAGGTGTCATAGGAATGTGAAATGCAAAGAGGCATATCTCATTATAAATAGGCCTTCATAGAATAGAAGTGATAGAGGATTTTGGAGTGCATAGGTGAGAGTAGTAGTAGTTACAATGTAGAGCATTTTTGCAAAATGGAGAGGTAGTTACCTCCATTGCATAGCATTGTATATTTTCATGAGATTTCATTAATAGCTATTTCTTGAGTACTTTAAAAAGTTTATTATCATATTTTCATGCATATTAGTTAGCCATTATCATAGTTATAACATTGTATACTTATTTCTATACTTGTGGTTGCATTTCCTTTAAGTTTATAGAGTCAAAAGCTAACAATGGTATCAGAGCACTAGGTAGATCAATAGGAAATAAAGAGGACCATAAGAGATATTGAGAGGAGATTGCAAATATCATTTTTAGAATTTTTGAAATTACCTTTGGCTATATTTTTTCCACAGAGCTGCTAGAAAAACTTGTGAAGACTAGATATCAACATAGGTTCCACTAGATTGACAAATCAACTATTGAAGATTATTTTTTGTAGATTCATAGAAATTTTTGTTATCATTTTCTAATACTTTGTTGCAGGAAAAGGAGATTCAAATAAAGTTGGGAAGCTTCCTACAAGAGCTAGGAAGAATATCTTCTTTGAAATAAATTTAGTTTCTGAAGCAACAAGTTAGAGATTGAAGATTTGGAGGACTAAGAAAAAGTTCCCATTACAAGATTTGTAGATTGAATACTACAAGTTGGATATTGAGAAGATAATTTAGGAGAAGAGTACTGATGAAGATAGAATATTGGAGATCTCTATTGAAGATTAAAATATTCACACCGAAGAAGAGATCCATAGGAGGTCCTATTGAAGAACTTCCATATTTGGAAAATCGAGGATAGAGAAGGACTAGAAAAATTCCTATTGTAGATTTCAATAACATAAGATTTAAGAGATCCAAGAAGGAGATCTCATTGCAAAACTTCCATAGTAGAAGGTTAAAGAAAATGTCTCATTGGAAAGACCAAAGAAGCTATGAGAGTGAAGACCCTAGAGAAGAGGTCTCAAGGAGAAGGCTTGGAGAGCCTCATTGAAGGAGACTTGAATAAGTCCATTGGAAAATGTTTGAGGATAACTCAAGGAGAAGTTTTTGATAAAGAACTATCACCATCCGATAATAAGCCCAAGAAAGAAGGATTTGGCAAGAAGGTTACCAAATTTTGAATGAGAATAGTGAAGACCTCAAGATAGTCAGAATATTGAGAAAAATGCCATTATATAGGCCAATATTGAAGTCAAAATTCGACAAGAATTTTGAAGGAGAAAGGATATAGGGAAGCCAAAAAAATTGAGAGATTTTGGGATTTCCATTGAAGACTTGAAGGTCATTTCGAAGATAGGGGTTTGCTAAATTTACAACAAAATACTGAAGGGTTCTTGAAGAAAAAATCAATTGCAATTTGGAGGAGTTCCCTACCAAAAAATTTGAGGTTCAAGGACAACATTGCATTGGAGAGATTGACTACTTTCAAATGTGAAATTTTTAGATTTAAGGATAATAAAAAAGCAGTATTTTGGGCAGCATTTGTAGTTGCTAAGTTTTAGATTTCCAAGATACATCCTGAAGAAACATTAAAGCCACTAAAATACAATATTAGGAAACAAGTTAAAGGAGTTTCTAAGATACAAATAGGCGAGCTAAAGAGTTGTTGTGGACAGCCAAAAATAGATACAATTTCATATACTTCAAGGCAACATTTAGGTGATTCAAATCACCAACATCATCACCATCTACAAAGGTAGAAAAGGTATGCAACTAAGGTGCAAAAGGTTCATTAGTTGAACTTTTATATTTGGTTCTTTATTAAGTTTATTAAGCACCAATTTCAAGGTTTAGAGGTTGCATAAATAGGTTTCAATTTAAAGTCTTCAAGGTAGTGCAAAAGTTATAGTCTACAAGGTTCAAACTTGCACATAAAATTAGAAGTTAGATATATTTTGAGAGAAAGAAAAATATCAACTTTCTATTATTTATTCAAAGAAAAAGAATACTCTATAGATTAGCATATGCAAGAGTGCATAGTATTACCATTCACAAGGTACTCTATTTACAAGGTTTAAAAAGCTTGACATCATCATTGAAAGAAAATCAAGCAAGATGACATAGAAGAAAATTGTCAAGGAGTGGAAGGTAAATTTGAATCGAGCATTATCTAAACCTGCAAGAAAGTAGAAGTCACCATTCCATGAAAGCAAGGGATTTAGTTTAAAGTACAGGGGGACACGTGTCTATTTCATTACTTCTTACATTTGAAAGCACCTCACTAGAGCCATTCAATAGAGCTCTAAAGTGAAGTATCTCCAAGGTGAAATAGGAGATATCATGGATAACATTAACCTATAGATTATCATCCAAGTAAATTTGAAGAAGTCAATTAGAAAGGTGAAAGCATAAGTTTAATATTAGACTTCTCAAGTTACATAGTCATCCAAGGACTATTGAACAAAAGGTAGGAGAAAATAATAGTAATAAAAAAGAATTCAAGGTAGCAGTATCAAGCATTACATCCAATATTTAGGTGCCTTTGGAAAAGGCAAGATAAGGTACAATTAGAATCATTTGGTGAAGGTAAAACAAGGTACATCTAATAGTTGAAAGCCTTTGATGAAGGAAATACAGGGAGAATACAACAACATCTACCTCCAAGTAACTCAATTGAAAGGAGCATCACAACTATGCAAGCATCATAGGACACAATCCCTATTCTGTCCACGTAAAAGTGTTGGAAGTAGCATCATTGGTGCTAAGAATAATCCTCCATTTTGTACATGCAATAACATCAAATTGCAAGCATCTCATTCGGCTTAGGTATACAGTATGGAAGTTTTTATAGATTGTAAGGCAAACTCAACAAAGTTTGCACCATCAATATGAGAAGGAGATACATTAGATTACAATGAAGATCATCAATTTTGACTCAATTTCAAGGAGTTACTCATTTCTTGAAGCCACCACATATACCTGGTTGACACTCAAGAGAAGCATTGGAAGAATATCTATCATTTCTCTACCATTGAAGTGTTGGAAGAATAGCTGTCATTTCTCTACCATTGAAGCATTGGAATAATCCTAATAATTTTAGTGAACAAGCATTAAGAAATCAAGTCTAAAACATTAAATAACCTAAAGGAAATTAGGGCAATTTGATGAAGGATACACACCATGTGAAAGAAGGTATTTCATGTAAGAAAGAACAAAATCACCACATTATTGAAGATAACTCAAATAACATAGAGAAGAGTACTACTTGAGTGTATAACATCATTTGAATAACGCTCTCAAGGAAGCATTGATTACAACACCTACCATAAATACGTTGAAGGAAATGGTTAATACTCTTAACACCACATGGCATAGGTGCTAAAACAAGGTGTAACAAAGTCATTTTGAAGAAGTTGGAAAATGCAAGTACCACTTGGCACTATCCACCTTACATTGCATTAGAATCCAGAGGAGACACTCATAAAAGGAGTGCTTATATAGCACATTTAAAAACCATAACATTAAAGAAAGAAGAGTTGTAAATTTAAGGCAGCACGTAAGAGTTCAAGGTAGCGCGTAGATCAAGGAAGTAAAGAACACAATGAGCTTGTCGATCAAAGAGAAGTGTGCAGGAAAATATATTTACGTAGGAGAACAACACACAAATAAGTTACAAAGAGGAGTAAGAGGTCTAAGAAGCACCATGAAGTTAACAAGGAGGAATCAACCACCATTAAAGTCAGTTTATAAGTTAGAATTAAGCACTTGAAAGGTGAGAATTATTCTTAGAAATATTGTAATTTTATTAAGGTTGATATCAACTAAGTTGTATACTCTAGGATATTGAATATTAGGAGTAATAAGGAGTGAAAAGAAATCCTAGAAAGCATATTGGTTGCCTTGAGAAGGAAGTAGAAAATAAAAGCATTAAAATATTTATTATTATTGCTTCAAACATTTACAAACCATAAACAAGGAGACATAAGATTAATTTGTAAATATATAGTATTTCTAAATTTCTAACTTGGGAGATACAAGGAATCTTATATCAAATTGAAATCATATAAATTTAGAAACTTCATTATACAAAGGTAGATGGAAGTCAAACTCTATATTTATTTAAAAGTTGGAAGATTTATTTTATTAGTCTCATACTCAAGTTGAAGATACATAGAGAATCCAACTTAACTATCTTGAAGATATTGAGAATTTCTATCTAATTGCATCATTAAGCTTTCTACAAGGAGAGATAAAATAGTTTTTTTAAAGAGTTGAACATTATATTAAACTTATCATCACATTACTAGGGAGACAAAAAGTAATTCATCTCAACTCAAATCTTGAAATCTAAGCATTCTATCAAGACTATAGTAAATTCTAATCACTAGGAGTTATAAGGTAGTCTACAAGGACCATCATGACAACAAATAAATTTATCCTTACAGAATCCCAATTACTTAAAGGACCAAATTACTCCTCATGGAAAAATAAAGTTAGAGCAATTCTGATAGTTGAAAAACTTTGGAAAATTGTCAAAGGAACAATGACTAAACCTACTACAGGTGATACAAAGATTCAAAAATTTGAAGAAAATGATGCAAAAGCTCACATGATAATAACTTTTGCAATCATAGATGAAATACAACCTTATATTAGTACAACAACAATCTCTATAGATGCTTGGAAAGCCTTAGCCAAAATATTTGAAGGGAAGAATAAAACCACTATCCTAAATATTCAAACTCAATTACATTCTTTGAAAATGAATAGTGGTGAAAATATAGAACTTTTCCTAAGGAAGGTAGCAGATATTAAAGGAAAATTATTAACCTTAGGAGAAAAGGTTGAAGATAAATTTCTTGTTCAAGTAACTTTGAGGGCACTTCTAGATAGCTACAAGCATCTAGTTACATCTTTACAACTTCTAAGTAAAGATACATATTTTGATGAGTTAGTCAACATTCTTCAAGAATATGAGGTAGGAAATATAGTTGAAGATGAAATGACTAACAATACATTGGTTTCAAAATATAATCCATAGGGAGATGCTACATCACCCTTAAGAGAATAAATACCTTGGAATAATAGGTACTATCAATTGTGTAGGAAGAAAAAACATAGTACACATTATTGCACTTTCAATCCCAAAAACCGGTATCAAGGAAATCAAATGAATATTGGAAGCCAATCAAATAGGCCATTCCAACCAAGGCAATATCAAAATTAATATAATTCTTAGCAGCAATAATTCCAATGATCATATACTTCTTAGAATCAACCCAATTATCCACAACTACAATATAGAGAAAGAAATCAAAAAGGGCATTTGGTTCAAGAGATTCAAGAAATCCAGGAAATAGAAGAACACATAGATGAACATGAAGTCAAAGCCTTATTAGCAAAGATATTATTTAATGAAGATATTAACTATCTACTAGATTAAGAAATAAACAAAAAATAAAATAAAGAAGGCAAAAATAAGGAGCTCAAATTTTAGAACAAGGATAAAGATCTCATTGAAGACTAAAGTCTTCAATACCCAAATAATGTAATACAGGGGGTGTTGGAATATATTACATTATTTAGTTCTTTCTAATGTGCCATCATGGGTACATATTTAGATTAGGATTTTATTAGGATTTAAGTAGTTGATTAAAGCAATGTAATAAATGCACAAGTGTTAGAAGATGCAATGATGTAAATGTGCATGTAGTCCACATGTACATGAGTCATTAGAATAGAATAGTGAGGTGTCATAGGAATGTGGAAAGAAAAGAGGTATGTCTCATTATAAATAGGTCTTCATAGAGTAGAAGTGATAGAGGATTTTGGAGTGCATAGGTGAGAGTAGTAGTAGTTACAATGTAGAGCATTTTTGCAAAATGGAGAGGTAGTTACCTCCATTGCATAGCATTGTATATTTTTGTGAGATTTCATTAATAGCTATTTCTTGAGTACTTTCAAAATTTTCTTATCATTTTTTCATGCATATTAGTTAGCCATTATCATAGTTATAACATTGCATACTTATTTCCATACTTGTGGTTGCATTTCCTTTAAGTTTATAGCGTTAAAAGCTAACAAGGACATGAACACTCCACAAATTATTTTTAAAGGAACTAGATTGTACTCCTCTACTAATCTATACTATGTACTATCTATATTCTCTCCTCTCTATTCACTCACTATAAGACCTATATATAGGAAGATAAGTTCCTTGGCCCTCACTCTACCTTTGACTCTATCCTATGACTCATGTACATGTGTACTACATGCACATTTATATCATTGCACATTCTAACACGTGCATTTATTACATGCTGAAGTAACTACTTAAATTTACTCTAAAATAAATTCCTACTCTAGTAATGTACCCAAGGTGGTATATTGATATGTACCCAATAAGGTAATATACTCTAATACAACAAGGCAAGACAAATAAGATTAATTTCACTTTACGTCACCAAAGGAAGCTCTTTTATTAGATAAACATGATTTATTTTTCTCCTTATTTGCACTCTATGTAAACCCTTAATTTTGCTTGACTTTTTTTTGAATTATTTCAAGTATGTTATGAAATTAGGATACAAGACTTAGTTTTCTCCTCATTTGCACTCCTACTTAAACTAGGTTATGAAATTCACATTTGCAAACCATCACATTTCATTATCATAAGTTAAATAATATCATTTACCATGCACCAAATGTAGTTTCTAAAGGTAACAAAGTACTTCCTTATATCATCAACATTCTAGTTTACTTATTTTGTAGTTATTGATCATTGATATAGTCGATAGCATTCATTGTAATTCTAGTCTTTGTGCTTTGGGATGGAACAAGTACACAAACTCAAGCATTGGTCTTTGAATCATGTATTTACTAGATACAAACTATACATGCTATGTGTACACTCCCTTGAATGCTTCTTATGAAATGTACAAACTTGGTTTCCATATTTTTCGATCCATTATAATTACCTTTCAACCCCTAACTATTATTACATTTTCCCAAGCATCATGTGGATACTAAGCAAGACTATTGCTAATAAAATAATAAATAAAAACTCAATTTTGAAAGTGTTGCATAAAATTCTCCACTAGCTCTGGATGTATTAGTCCTTGAAGCTCCAATCATGGATTGAGACATGATCGATGTGGGGAATGGATTGTCAACAACAATCCAAATTTTATTGTTTTTACTACAGTATAAATTTTCTGAGCATGATTGTATATGAGTCAAGCTAAATTGATATTCAATATTTTTATCCATAGTGCTCCTAGGATTTGTGCAAGGTAAAGAAACCAAGTGTAGACACTTAAAATTGCATCTTAACTAACTAGAAGGAATTTATTTAGGTGATTTAGTTGATTTAGATAAAAATGGGAAAATGAGCCCATTTTGGGCTATTCTAACTCAACCTAATGATTTTTTTTTTAATTTAGCATTATCTTATGTGCATATCATAGATGTGTCTATCAAGATGAACCAAATATTAGTTTTCTCAAGTTAAAAAGAAAAAACAAATTTTTTTTTTATCATCGAGGGATTTCATATCCAAGGTTGTACATACTCTTAGCTTCAAAAGCCTTAACAATAATATCTTATGCAAGATTGATCACATTCTTCTTCAATGTTTCCTTGAATTAGATTTATAGGTATCAAAGGTAAATTCTACAAGATAAAACCCAAACCCACACACAACTCCAAAAGATGCATCAACTAAAGATTGTCACTCCTCAAAATATTGCAAATCCCAAAATGTGGATATTCTAGACCTTGCATCTTATAACATTGTATGCTTTGGGATCCTTGTCACTGAACGTATGGGATTTGGTGCTTGAGCCAAATTGACCTTAAAATAGCTTTGGAAGCTAAATCTACTCGCCCTCATAAGTCATTAGATACACTAACGCTGATATTTCATCCTCTAAGATCACAAGTTATTTGTTAGTCTGTCTTAAATCCATAACCTATAGATAAATTTATTGTATATTCAAAAAAATTTACAATAGCCTAACTAGCTAGATCTAATTCTTGTATATTGATATTAATCTATTCTCATTTCATTAATAGAATTAATTGTACATATTTTAATACTTGTCTTTTATTTTTGTCTACATTAAGCTTCTAGAAATACTTTAAGAAATTTACTCAGCTCAACTCAAAAACAAAAAATTATGTGCCAATTATGAGAGGCAATTATAGAACAAAATAATAGGTAGAATGTAAATTTGGAATTGAGAAACCTTGGCTCCTTTTGAAGGGCTTCCAAAATTATATTATATCAAATCAATGAGATACACTTATATTATATTTATGTCTTGCTTATATTGAGCCACGATGAACATCAATATCCTTATTGATTGGAGAGTTGGCAATATTATAATTTCAATCAAATTGAATTAGAAATAACTTTTAACTATGCCTAACAAGAAGTGTTGAACCTACTATTTCTCATGGTTCAAAGGCCTAGTGTATGAGCTCAATTGTTCCAAATAGCATTGTACAAGTAGTGCCCATAATTTTCAACTTGATAACATCTTTCTATCATTTTACTTTAACCATATTTATGGGGTATGAAAAAAATGGTTCAAAAGTAAGCAAAAAAAGTTGACAGCTTTGGAATTTTAAAAAGGTTTGGTTTAGTTTGAAGAAAATATAAACATTTAAAACTTTGTGTAGTTTTAGTAAAATAAATATGCATGTATTCAGGCATTTGTTTATGTGGAATTAGGGTTCAATAATGCTATCATTTATAGGTGCCAATTTT
>JAQPPZ010010813.1:0-36035 GCA_028583015.1 Wollemia nobilis
CGCAGGATATGAAAAATCGTCATGATTTCGTGACAAGAAGCAGCCGAAGGCATACGAACATGGAAAGCATCACGATTTCGTGACATGTCACGAAATCGTGACATGTCACGTTTTTTCTGGGCATGACAGCAAGAAGGGCTGCTGATAGGAAAGTGTCGCGATATCATGACATGTCACGATTTCATGACATGTCACGTTTTCACGGCCAGGAAGGCGAACAAACTGCATGCTATTTTTGTCATGATTTTCGTGGGACTGTTACAGAAGGCATAGAAAGCGTGAGACACGTGGCATACAGGTGTTAGAGTTGCAGAAGCGTTACATGCAGTGGCAGGTTTCGAATGTTTCGACATCAAGCATGAAGTAAAAGCATCGAAAAGGAAAGAATTTGAAAAGACGCATTCTGGGAGGTGGAACGAAGAGACACAGGTGAACCGAAGAGTCGTGCCAGACAATATAAAACTTGGAAGCACAGATTGAATAGGGGTTGGAAATTGCTACTAGAAGAGTTGCAGAGACAAGGGCTGCATGCCATTCTGGGCCTACACTTGGAGTAATTTCCTTCATTTGTTCTGGATTTGTAATACCTGGAAAATTCTGTAATTGCAAATGATATACCATTTTAATATAGAAATACAGAGAGTTGGCATCTCATTGATGAGAAAGGAGTCATTTTTGCATGTATAATTTAATGTTTATCTTTCCCTTTCAGATTTTAGGTTTATAGATGGAGTTTAATGCGAGTCCTCTCGGTTGCTTCATGCGAAGGCCTAAAATTTGAAATTATAGTAAAAACCCTAGAAACCCGCACCTAGCTTATCAGGATTGTGCGAAAGTGCAGATTCAATAGGTTAGGTTGCATGCAGAAACCTCATTATCTTCGATTTTATCAATCAAGATGGTAGCATTCTAGACATAGTTTAGTTGCATCTTCATTTGCATGTATTTTATTTTCAAACCCTTATTTTACTTTCTGCATTTTAATTACAGTCATTTAAATAAGTAACTGAAAATCCATTAAAGCTCAGAGTCCATTGCAAATCCAAATTAAAGTAAACTATAGTGCCCCTTGTTAATATCCACTTGCAACCCTAAGGTATTCCCTACATTTACATTGAACAACATCATTGGTGTTTTAGAACCAACATAATAGGAACCTTGGAGAAATTATTTTGTTATAAGTTCTTTGCAAGCAGAGGATTTTGGGACTCAGATCCTACCGAAGAGTGTGCTTTCACAATCGGGTGAAAACATCACTCAACATGCTCCTTTATGTTGGTGTAGATAAATCAGGGGTTGTTGCTCCTTCCAGTTGGTACTGGTAAATTGATTGTAAAGTTATTGCTTTGTAAAGGCTAGATTTGGATGGTAGTCCAAGCAGTCATTCTTGAGGAGTAGCCAAATTGGTGAACCTCATTAAAATCTTGTGTTGTGTGATGTTCTCTTGTGATACTTGCTTTATCTGTTTTTAAGGTTTCATTATTTTAGTTTTAAGAGCTGTGAATTTAAGTTTAAAGAACTACATTGATTCACCCCCCATCTTAGTGCCATTGTAAGACTAACATCCAAGTGGGATATTGTTAGGTTGTGGTGTCTGATCTCAGTTAAAAATGGAAAAAAATGTTTTTCTCTCTGTTTGGTAACTAGTTGCTTTTATGAATGGAAACTTTCTAAACTAAAAAAATCAATCCAAAAAAATCCATAATTGATGGGTCTATCCTTGGTGTCTAATTCCAAGATAGAATCTATAAAATTAATGGTTGCATAGAAATCAGTATGATTTTTCATGGTGTAATTTTTTGGGTTAATTATAGCATGCTTGTTTTTTAGCATGCACGTAACTATATTTTCTTATTTATGTAATACCTCCGGTAGAGAGGATTGTATATTGTTTATGGGAAAGGCATAGGATTGTGCATCTCATGTAGAGAGATCAGGAAGCTTGGTGTAGATCTTGATGCAAGGGTGTTTGCATGTGCATCTCATGTAAAGAGATTAGGAAGCTTGGTGTAGAGCTTGATGCAAGGGTGTTTGCATGTTGAATTATTGTTATATTAATTGTGTGGAGATGCTGGTATTTTGAATAGGAATTTGCAATTGGTTGTGTTGCAGGATTACTCCTTTTAAATATTGTATTGGTGTTAATACAAAGGACTGGTGTTGGGTGAACCACGTTATATGTTGTGTTTTATGTTGTCTTACATGTTACGTTCTTCTTCTATGATGGTTGATAGTTTCTGCTATTACCTATTAAGTTGCTTGCTTCAATAATCCTCTGTATGTTTATCTAGTGAATCCTTACACACAGGGCGCTCCCCTCTATCCCCTCACCACCTGAAGTAAATCACAGGAGCCCCTAGCACATCCTATTGCAAACCAAATTGTCGCCTCACTCGATCAAACTGAAAATACTCGGTTTGTCAAGTGTATCTCCCTACTATCCATCTACCTTGTTAGATGGCTCAAAATTCCTCATCATCCTCATCTCACCTAATCCCACCCAACCAGGGCCTCCATCTGATATCACCAAGAGTCAGGTCTCCAAACTTACCCCTCCACAATAGTGGGTCACCTTCATGTGACCTCTTGATACCCTGCTCTGCCTTCGTACTCCACCTCAAAGTATAGGGTAAATACTCATTGTCTACCACATACACAAGGAGAGGCAATAATTAAGACCTCTCAATATCTATGTGCTCTCATGCCCACAGCTGTAACAAGGGAATCACACTCAATCTTGTCCTCCTACCATGAACAACATCGTGTAATTCTCATTAAAATTGGGTCAATAGCGTAGGTTCCCATGCAAACACAACCCTATGCTCGACCATGTCACTAACCACATCTAACATATTCTAGGTGAACAACACCTTGGAAGTATCAGGTAAGGCATAAGTTGAGATCATCATCATGGTCACACACTACCGATCATATATCTTATCCTTTACCCACAACCACTCATAATCAATCTTCGAGACATCAATGTCTCTCCAATCCACCCTAAATAATCGTTCTAACATAGCCTCCTTACTCTCATCAACGACTGCTCTCACAGGAACACCCTCAATCGATAGTCTATATATATGATATACATGTCATTTCCCTAGTGGGAAAGAAAAAATTATTCCTATCCGCATCCCACTGCTCACACAATGTAAACACATATGCTCTATTGGTGTGGATACTCTTACATTCCCACATACCTGGGAACCGTATATCGTCTAACCACTTTAACTCATATGTTGTCTTCATCAACTCCTCAAAACCCTCCTTCATTTTTTGTACCCGATGACGAGGCTCTAGTATTTTTACCTGTTCATCCACAACAAAACACAACAAAACATACATTAGTCATCAATCCAATCACAAACCATCAATAAAATAATAAAATTAAATCAATTTAATTTGACTCGCACTTCAAGACATAAACAAGACACTAATCATATGACAGAATACATCAACAAAATAGTTGCATATTTGGATACTCATTTTGTCACTTCATGACAAAAGTTCAAAAAAATAAGAAAATAGTACATATTTGCCTCCCAACATTTAAATATAAGTTCACCCACATACCCACTATGGCATTGTTGGTCACGAATCTGCCACAGGAAAGGATTTTCTAAAACTATGCACCCTAGACCCGGCCAACATTGAAAGGCTGGGAGAAAGAAATGTCCCCCAGACCAATCTCCAGAGTGAGCTGGTTCCCTTACTATTTCTAAGTTTGATTTCAGATTAGAGTTGCTGGAAAGGAATTACAAATATGCAGAAAGAAACAGGAAATACATGGAAAGAGATGGGAAATATAGCCGTAGGCCGAATTTGTTAGATCGGGAAAGAAACTCAGCAAGAATTAAACTTCAAGTGTATGAACAGCATATAATAATAAAAACTACAGCATAATCCACTTACGACCTTGCGCAGACAACCCTTCAAAATTGCATTCCAGAACTCACTCTCTCTCTAGCAATATTCAAACTCAACATGCAGAATTTGAATCTAGCAACAAATTAGAAATATGAGTGTTATATTACTGATGAATATACATGAAATAGAAGGAAATCACACGTAAAAACGTTTGCCAAATCAGAGTCCAAGTCTCTTTCATTCATGCAAATGAACTTCAAGCTTTCAGCAAAAGTTGTCTCTCAAACTCCCGATACCTGTTCTTGAGATCTACATTGCTTTATATAGAAGTCTTGCTTCTTTACAATCATTAAAAACTTGCAACGGACCTCCTCGAGATCTACAACAATATGCAACGAAAACAAGGAAATGCTCCCCTTAAACCAGCCTCGAAACAAGGAGTCGATCGTCTTCATTAAATTGTCATTCTTGAAAATATGCTTGAAACCGTTAGAAAAACCATGAACAACAGCTTTGAATAATGGAGCATCTTTAATTCTGATGGCTTGAACATGTTCTTCTACCTTGACCGCATCGGAAAGCAGCAAAACATTCAATTCTGGAGTGCTTTTAATCATCGAAAATCACAAAACCTTATCGGGCCGTTTGAACCGCATTCTGGCGCAAAACTGTAACAGGTCGCGAAAACGTGACATGTCACGAAATCGTGACGTATTTCTGCTCCGTACACTTCTATCACTTTGGAACCGTGAAAACCAACCATGTCACGAAATCGCTACAAGTTCGGCTTCTTTATCTCCTTCGCTACCCTTAACCGCGAAAACGTGACGTGTCGCGATTTCGCGACGTTCCGTACAATTATGCTCCTTCTCTGCCCTGTTGTCGCAAAAATGTGACAATGCGCGATTTCGCTACATTCTTCATCTCTCTGTTCTCTTCGCTACATCAAATCGCGAAAACATGACATTGCACGATTTCGCTACATCTTTCCGTCGACACCTTCATCATTATCTCCAAGTCACGAAAACCAAGCAAGTCACGAAATCGCTACACTATCTTCCCACTGCTCAGTCTTTGCCTTAATGTCGCAAAAATCAAGACTGTCACGATTTCGCTACATTTTCATCCATCTGTACGGTCCTTCTCAACCCGTGAAAACTGACAAGCTTGCCTCAAGTGATTCTTCATCTCCATCATGTCGCGAAATCACCACATCTTCTTCTTCCTCCCAAAATCGCTACCACTTTCTACACTTGGTCCTTCTTCAAAAATGTGTCACGAAATCATGACGTTTTTTCTTGCCTCATCTTACCAACTGTCATGAAATCGCGACGCCAACTTCTTTCTTGCTCTCATCTTACAAATGTCGTGAAATCGCGACCTATTCATGCCTTAAGCTTTTCTATCTCGCCTTAACCGCGACCATGCAACATGTAGCGATTTCGCTACGTCTTTCGCCTTTTGTCCGTGTTCAAAGTTTTGTCGCGATATCGCTACCAAGTTGAGTCTCATTGCCTGTCGCTGAGTTATGTCACGATTTCATGACCTTTTTCTCTGCTCTGCTCCATGCCATTATAAGTCGTGAAAACGCGCATGTCACGATTTCACTACAATTTTGCCGCACTTCCCTCGTTGACCATTTTGACCATGATTTTTTGACGCGTCGTGAAATCGCGACGGTTTTACCCCTCTATCTTGATCTCTGACACGATTTTCGACACGTCGCGACTTTTCTCTCTCCTCAACAGACCCGCGATAACGCGACATGTCGCGATATCACGACGATTTTTAACTTTGGCTCTCCATGCTATTTTTTGTCACGATTTCGCGATAGTCTTCGGACTTAGCTTATTTTTTGCATCAAAACCTATAGAGGAGTTAGAATTTCAACATCTTATGCATGAATAATCAATAATCAACATAATGTGGCAAAAATGCCAACATTCTTGGCGGCTCGTGGGGTATACAGTTCTATTGTATGCAAGAATCCCAGGCCTGAATCCATTGGGCAACAGAGTCAAGAAAAACTGAGAATAGAAAGTTGGCTGCTGGGGTTCATCTCGACGGACCGCTACAACAACTCTTGCTGAATGAATGAAACTCAAAGAATATGTATTTGGCTTAACTGAACAGGTGCTAAAAAGAATCTCCAGGAAAGCACCAGGGGTTGCAAAATGGAAATGCATGAAATGAGATCCTGCGGATGCGCAGGCTGTGGAATGCGAATGGAATGGTGATATGATGGAATGGTGGAGTGGAGGAGTGATGCGGTAGATACAGTAACAGAGTGCTTCTGTGCTACCAGCTGCTATGAAAGGGGAAATGGAAGTGAATGGAATAATGGAATGGAAGTGATAATGATAAAAGAGGTGTGGATAAACTGTGATAAATGCTAAAATGACAGAGAACTTAGAAGAAAAGGATAAGAAGAAGCGGGAATAACAGGAAGGGAAAAAGAAACAACAACAGTGGCTTGATTACTGCAGAAGAAAAGGAGTAGGAGAAGAAGGGAATAAAGAAGGGAAGGGAAGAAAGAGTAAGGAAGGGGAAGGAAGAAATTAATAGGAAGCCACTAACTGCTGGGATAGAAGAAGAGAAAAAGAAAGAAACATGTACCTGCGGGCTCGCATGCAAAAAGAGCCGAAGGTGATAAAGGAAAACAATACTTTTTTTTTCTCTTTTTTTTTTTTTTTTTTTACTATGTACAAGGTAAGACTGGACTCATCTTCAGGTAGTATAGGCTTTCAGATGAAAGTCGTTCACTGAAATAGGAAGTGGGCTGCCATCCAAATCCTCTAAATAAAATGAATTTGCTGCACCAGCACTGACAATGCGGAATGGACCCTCCCACAGAGCATCAAATTTCTTGTGCATCCCTGGCTTAGCTTTCTTTTCATTCCATTTCAAGACCAAATCACCCACCTTAAGCGGACGATCTGCAGAATTTTTATGGAACCACTTTGAAATAACTTGTGTGTGCTTAGCAAACTCCTCATAGGCCAAAGAACGTTGCTCTTCCAATTGTAACAACTGAGCCAACCGTATATCCATGGAATCTACATCTGCTTCATCATCCTGAAATCCCTGCAACTGCTGCAATACTGGCAACTCTAAATGAACAGGCAACCTTGCCTCTTTGCCATATACCAGGGCATATGGTGAAGTCTTGATGGACTTCTTGATTGAAATCCTATCTGCCCATAAAGCTTGATTCAATAGAAGGTGCCATGATCTCTTGTTATCCCCCAAAGATCTCTTTAAAATCCGTAGCAAATTCTTGTTTGTGGACTCTGCCAAGCCATTTCCCTGAGGATAATAGTTAGAGGATGTTTTCAGGAAAACACCATACTTGTTTGCAAATTCAGCTAACTCAGCTCCAATAAATGGAGTCCCATTATCTGTAATAATAGCATCAGGAATGCCAAAGCGTGTAATTAGTCCTTCAATGAAAGAAATCACCACTCCTTGATTTGCGACCTTGGTTGGAATAGCTTCAGACCATCTCGTAAAATAATCTGTAGCAGTTAAAATATACTTGTGACCGGCTGAAGAATTCGGATCAATAATCCCAATAAAGTCCAACCCCCACTGCTGAAAAGGTGCTTCAACCTGAATTGGATGCAAAGGCAATGATGCATTTCTAACCCTTCCTGTATACCTCTGACATTTGTCACATGCTTGGGCAATCCTGAAAGCATCTGTGAACAAAGTTGGCCAGTAGTAACCAGCCCAAATTATTTTTAAAGCCATCGGTCTACCTGCATAGTGTCCTCCTGATATGCCAGAATGAAACTCCTCCAGGAGTCTAGCCTTCTCTGATTCCTTGACACACCTTAAAAGAATGCCATCAATATTCTTAAAAAACAATCCTTCGGGCAGTAACACATACCTAAGAGCTTGCAGACGAAATCTTCTCCGTTGTGAGGCATTCAACTATGAAGGGCATTTACCAGTTGTGAAATAGGTAATGAGGTCATCTGCCCAATCTTGTTCTTGAACTAAGAGGTTCATCAGATTGTCATCTCCAGCAAGATCATCTGCTTGATACTCAACTATACCAGATGCTGCCATCTTTGCTAAGTGTTGGCATAAAGCTTTACCACGCACTAGCTTGGTCGGATGAATCTCAACATCAAATTCTTGGATCTTGGTGACCCAACCAGCGCGTTTATCACCCATCTCACCTTGAATGATGAAATTTCTTACATCAGGATGTATAACATAGACAACTGTCCTACTCTGAGATATGAAGTGCTTGAATTTTTTAAGAGACTTCATGACAGCATACACCTATTTTTCAATGAAATTATACTTTGCCTCATGAGGTAAAATAACCTGACTAAGGAAAGCAATGGGCCTTTCATTCCCATCGTCTCCTTTCTGTGTGAGTACTGCGGCATAGCTTTCATCTTCCCCAACTGCATACAGAATGAAATCTTTTGAATAATCAGGATTAATTAATACAAGAGCCTGCACTATTCTGTCCTTAATTTCCTGGAATGCCTCTTTCCTCTGAGTTGTCCATTTAAAGTCTGCATCCTTCTTCAACAACTCAGTCATGGGTTTAACAACCTAGGCAAAATCAGAAATGAACTTCCTGATAAAATTAATCTGTCCAAAGAAAGACTGCAGCTCCTTTTTATTGGCAGGGAGTGATAGTTTCTTCAATGCTTCAACTCGAGCTGGATCTATTGCCAAACCATCTTCTGAAATGACATGCCCCAAGAGTTTACCTTCCTTCACTACAAAAACTGACTTCTTTGGATTAATGGAAATCCCAAACTCTCTACATTTTCCAAAGATTTGCCTCAGATGAGAACAGTGATCTTCCCGTTTATGTGAAAAGACAGTCATATCATCAAGATAAATAACAATAATCTTGTTCAAAAACTCCTCAAATGCAATGTCCATGGCTCTCTGGAATGTGGCCCCAACATTTGATAATCCGAAAGGCATTCGTTGATAAGCAAAAGTGCCCCACTTAGTTGTAAATGTTGTCTTGTACTGGTCCTCATCCCTAACCCAAATCTGGTTATATCCAGAGAATCCATCCAACAGTGAAAAACGCTGAGCCCCAGCAACAACATGCAATATCTGATCAATGCGAGGCAAGGGATAATGATCTTTCAGAGATGCACGGTTCAGATTCTGAAAATCTACACACAGTCGTATGTCTCCATTTTTCTTTCGAACTGGAACCAGATTAGCAACCCAAGTCGAGTGCTTAACCGGGTATATAATCTTGGCTTGCAGCATTTTCACAAGTTCGGCCCTCATGAGAGTCTCAATATTTGGATTTACTGGTCGCTGCTTCTGCCTGAAGGGTCTGACTCCTTCTTCCAACTCAATAGTATGCTGAACAATCTGTTTATCATATCCTTTCAGATCTTCATAACTCCAAGCCACAATATCAAAAAATTCTTGACACAGTTGCCTGATTTCTTGTAGTTCATCAGGAGTAGAATCAGTCCCAATCTTAATGACCTTATTGGGTTCTAATTGCATCTCCATATACTCTTTCTTGTCAATCTCAATTCGATGTTTCTTGGACCGATCATGCTGATCAAACAAACTTTCTAGAGTTATAAGACCCTTCGGAATGTGATTATTACGTAACTGAATCAGACCATCAGTCTCTTCATGCTCCAAAGTTCTTCCTTTGATAGTGGCAGCTTCTTGAATCAAAAAGTTAACAATTTGCTCATCATCCTCGAAGACTTGCCAGAAAGTATCCTTGTCTGGGACACTTGGCCTGTACACCATCCTTACTGTCTTTGGTTTCTTCACTACTTGCTCAATAGGAGAAAAATTGGCTCCAAGAGATGCTAGAAGATCTGCATGCTTATTCAGCTCTCGAGAAATGGCTTGAATATTCAGAGCTGTGAAAGACTCAAACAGGTCCCAAACTTGGTTGCGGTATGCTTTGAGATAATGCTGCTTAGAAATACACCTGTTTGTTACTTGGTTTACAATAAGCTCAGAATCACCAAAAATCTGTAACTGTTCGATTCCCAACTTCCTTGCCTTTTTCAAGCCTAGGCATAATGCTTCGTACTCGACAACATTGTTAGTACAATTCCAAGTAAGACGGTATGAATATGTTCTTTGTAAACCAGAAGGAGAAATCAAAACAATACCTGCTCCTGCACCGTTTTTGCATCTAGCCCCATCAAAATATAACTTCCATAGTTGATCCGTGATAGAGCTCTGATCATCTTGGTTAGGAAATACCTGCATTGCGCCATCCTCGGGCTTTGTGATAGAATAACAACCGATTTCGGTTTCCAGCATAGCATTGAAATCAAGCATGGAAAACTGATCGTCCAACTGGAGCTCATCTAAAACCTCATTCATCAAATCAGAACCCTCTGACTCTTGAGTTAGCATGTTGACAGACTGCATAGTTTTTTCTGCTTCATCCAACTTTTCAATATGAAAAGAGGAAGGTTTTTCATTATGAATCCGGAGTCTTTTTCCTTTGAAAGGGATTTCCAAGTGGGAATAATCCAGTGCAAGGTAACCTCCCAACTTTGCAGTAAACTCTCTAGATAAGCACATACTAAAATACGGTTCTAGATCTACTACAACTATCTCTTGAATGACTGTAATCTGAGGCATAGTGTGCAAAACAATCGGGACATCCTTGATTACACCCACCATTTTCATAGGAGTGCCATCTAACTGCAAAACTCTAGGGCTACTTCATGTGTATTCCATACCCATAACTTCGCAAACTGCCTTTGGCATGACAGTTGTAGCGGCTCCAGAGTCGATCATGCAGTTATGCACGATCCAACCCTCTATTTGCAGTGATAGATAAAACGGGGGTGGTCTATTTTTACCAGTGATAGAAGTGGTTAAGGCTTGAGCATAAATTGTCTGAGTAGGACCTTTCTCACTATCCTTCATAGATTTTAAAGATTCTTGCAATAAATCTACTTGCCTAGGCAATTGCAATGCATCGTAAAGACTAACCTTAGCTGGGGTCTTCTTCAGTTCTTCGACAATGTTGTATGCAACCGCAGCAGATTCCTTCTTTTCAACAGGATGTTCATATCTGCTCCGATACTACTGAGTGGCTTCCACTCTTAGCCTCTTCATCAATGAAGGATACTTCAACTTTTCTCTAGCTTGCTCCTCTGCTTCTGATCTTGCCTGTGCAGTTGCAGCCTTTTCTTGAACTCTGTGTGGAACAGGATCTTTCGGTAAAATAGGCGCATCTAGCTTTGAAACTGGCACAGGAGCTTTCACTGGTTTCTTCAAATCAGCTGGCACTTTTAACGGCTCTAACTCAGCAGGATCTACTGTAACAGACTTCTTTCCAGTCCTTGTGAGAACTGAAACTTGCTCTTCAGATGGAAGCATCAAGCTATGGCCTACCTTAGAGATCATATTGACTTGTCCTCCTGAAGAACTAGCAGCCAATGTCTACACATAATTCAAATGGACCATGCAAGTATCTTCTCCATGGGGATCATTGCAAGTTGAACACCAATATGTTCTTTCAGCAAGGACTGCATCTTCATTTACCAAAGCAGTCAGGTTTTTCTCAGGTGCTTTGCTTGTTGAAGCAGCTTGATCTCTAGTAATTGGCGAGGGTTGAAATCTCCTTGGCTGGAAATCTCGCTCAACTTGCTTCCTTTCGATAAGCGTGATCTTATTACCCATTGCTCTTATTGCAGAATTGGTAGATTTTACCTCTTGCAAAAGTGTTGTATAAGGATCAGGGTTCACAGGTGCAGGAGGTGCTGGTAAGGGCAAAGGTGCTGGTGGTGCCGGTAATGCTGGAAATGAAGTGGAAGCAGGGAATGGCAGAATGCTGGGTGCAGGCAGCTGGGGATTTGCTGAAGTAGAGAGTTGAGGAGCTGGGATAGGTGCAATTTGAGGTGCACTGGAATTCCATGATGGGACAGGGTACATAGAAGACATAGATTGCAAAAAAGAACTAGGATATAAATGCTGTGGAATATCAAGAAGAATGGGCATTGCTACCTTTGGGGGAAGCCTGCCGATTGCAATCAAGTCTGCCTCCGCCTTTTGTGCTTGCTCGAACAGTTTCGAGAAAGTCATCACATTGGACTGTCTGATCGCCAAGCCAATATCTGTATTGAATGCTCGGAGGTAGTAAAACGTAGCTTGCTCAGGGGTAGGACGAAGTCCTTCAGGCACTCGCTGCCAGCTTCTGGTGAAACGAACATTAAAATCTGCTATTGCCTCCTGCGGGTGCCTCTGGATCGCATTAAACTGATGCAACAATGAAAATGGGTCAGCCTGTTCATGAAAATTCTTAACTAACAATTCTCCTAGCTGATCCCAGGACGCAATAGTGCCTGGTTGCAGAGATCTATACCAGTACAACAATTTTCCTCTCAAGGATAACACTAGTAACTTCACCATTACATCTTCAGTCTGTTATGTCGTGAATGGCTGCCAGAGAAGCTACATCATGAATATGTTCGTATGCAGTCTTTCCCGTACCATCATAAGTTGGCAATGCCTTCAAGGCAGCCTGGGGAACTAGATTTTGAGCCTGCAGATTCAAGGCCCCTGAGCTGTTCCAAGCTGAAAACTGCCTAGGTGGAGGATACTGGGCCATTGGAACTAGTGTATGTAACTGAGAAGATGGAAAACTAGTAACAATACCAGGGATTTGTGTGGATATGGCAGATGATGCAAGCGATGGGGAAACCAACCTAGAATGCTCACCACTTCTTGTGCTGTCAAGTTCAAAAAACTCGACAAGATCTCCAACTTTTTTAGACTGTGATCTCGTGATCATGAAGTACAACTTTCACTGCATCCACGTTCAGAGATTTCTGAGTACTGCAGAGTCACCAAATGTTCTAACTATACGGCATGAAGGCGAACATTAAACCTTCAACACTATGGGATCTTTCTGAGACAGAAGAAGTCTGTCCCATCGGGCATGCCAAAAACTGTTGGTCACGAATCTGCCACAGGAAAGGATTTTCTAAAAACTATGCACCCTAGACCCGGCCAACATTGAAAGGCTAGGAGAAAGAGATGTCTCCTAGACCAATCTCCAGAGAGGGCTGGTTCCCTTACTAAATCTAAGTTTGATTTCAGATTAGAGTTGCTGGAAAGGAATTACAAATATGCAGAAAGAAACGAGAAATACATGGAAAGAGATGGGAAATATAGTCGTAGGCCAAATTTGTTAGATCGGGAAGAAACTCAGCAAGAATTAAACCTCAAGTGTATGAGCAACATATAATCATAAGATATCAACGTAATCCACTTACGACCTTGCACAAACAACCTCCAAAATCACATTCCAGAACTCACTTTCTCACCAGCAACATTCAAACTCAAATGCAGAATTTAAATCTCACAGCAGATGAGAAACATGAGTGTTATAAGTAAGAAATACATGAAACAGAAGGAAATCACACAGAAAAATGCTTGCAAAATCGGAGGCCAATTATCTTTCATTCATGCAATGAACTTCAAGCTTTCAGCAAAAGTTTCTCTCAAACTCCCGATACCTTTTCTTGAGATCTACATTGATTTATATAGAAGTCTTGCTTCTTTACAACATTAAAAACTTGCAACGGACCTCCTCGAGATCTACAAAATATGCAATGAAAACAAGGAAATGATCCCCTTAAACCAGCCTCGAAACAAGGAGTCGGTCGTCTTCATTAAATTGTCGTTCTTGAAAATATGCTTGAAACCGTTAGAAAAACCATGAACAACAGCTTCGAATAATGGAGCATCTTTAATTCTGATGGCTTGGACACGTTCTTCTACCTTGCTCGCATCGGAAAGCAGCAAAACATTCAATTTTGGAGTGCTTTTAATCATCGAAACTCACAAAACCTCATCGGGCCGTTTGAACTGCATTCTGGCATGAAACTGTAACAGGTCACGAAAACGCGACATGTCATGAAATCGTGACGTCTTTCTGCTCCGTACACTTCTATCGCCTTGGAATCGTGAAAACCAACCATGTCACGAAATCGCTATAGGTTCGGCTTCTTTATCTCCTTCGCTACCTTGAACCGCGAAAACGTGACGCGTCGTGAAATCGCGACGTTCTATACAATTATGTTTTCTCTGCTTCGTCTCCGTGAAAATGTGACAATGCGCGATTTCGCTACATTCTTCATCTCTGTTGTTCTCTTCGCTGCATCAAATCGTGAAAACATGACATTGCGCGATTTCGCTACATCTTTCCGTCGGCACCTTCATCGTTATCTCTAGGTCACGAAAACCAAGCAAGTCACGAAATCGCTACACTATCTTCCCATTGCTCAGTCTTTGCTTTTATGTCGCGAAAATCCGACATGTCACGATTTCGCTACAATTTTCATCCATTCTGTACGGTCCTTCTAACTGAAAACATGACACTCTTGCCTCAAGTAGTTCTTTCATCTCCATCATGTCGCGATTTCACTACAACTTTCTGCACTTGGTCCTTCTTCACCAATGTGTCACGAAATCATGACATTTTTCTGCGTTCTCTACTATTACCACTTCCTGTCACGATTTCACGACGTCTACTTCGTGCTTGGTCTCATTTACAAAAGTGTCGCGAAATCGCTGCCACTTTCATGCCTTCAACTTTTCCATCCACCTTAACCGCGACCATGCAACATGTAGCGATTTCGCTACGTCTTCCTTTTGTGCTGGCTTTATCCCACAAATGTCATGATATCGCTACCAAGTTGAGTCTCATTGCCTGTCGCTGAGTTATGTCACGATTTCATGACCTTTTTCTCTGCTCTGCTCCATGCCCATTATAAGTCGCGAAAACGTGCATGTCGCGATTTCGCTACCTTTTTGCCGCGCTTCCCTCGTTGACCATTTTGACCGTGATTTTCCGACACGTCACGAAATCGCGACGGTTTTACCCCTCTGCTGCTGTTGACTGCGTTGACCGCGATTTTCTGACACGTCGCGATATCGCGACGGCTTTGCGTTTGTTTTCTCTCTCCTCAACCGACCCGCGATAACGCGACATGTCGCGATATCGTGACGGTTTTTAACTTTGGCTCTCCATGCTATTTTTTGTCGCGATTTCATGACAGTCTTCAGACTTAGCTTGTTTTTTGCATCAAAACCTGTAGAGGAGTTAGAATTTCAACAACTTATGCATGAACAATCAATAATCAACATAATGTGGCAAAAATGCCAGCAGGCATGAAATTCAAAACTGAGTCAATCCATCTGACATAAAAAAACAAAATACACTTTTGAATACTCATTTATCCACTTTGTGGTAAAAATTTTGACAAAATTCAAAAACAACGTACAAATCAACACGGAGTTCAAAGTCAAATTTACCGTAAATACACCAAAACTGAAAACACATCAGAAGATATAATTAATAAATACAAATCACATTTTTGAACACCCATTTCCCCACTCCACGGTGAAAGTTCAAACATATGTGGAAAATAGTATAAATCGGGCTCCCTATAGCTCATTTTCAATTTCACACTACCCACACCTTGGCACACAAATCAAAGGTAAGCCAAACAAAATCATCTACAAAAACAATCAACATTTTTGGATACCCATTTTGCCCTTCTAAGGTGAAAGTTTCTTCGGTTTCCACAAATATCACCTCTAACATGGTAAATCTAATAGTCATGATTTACTACATTACATTTAAAAGCATCATATTACAAAATCACACCAAACAAAAGCAAAAAAATATAACATTCATAAAATGGGATACCCATTTCCCACTTTTATAGATAAAATTCAATAACATGTCAAAAACAGTACACCATTACTTCAAAAATACACGGTCAAACTTCACACATACTCTACACTTCACCCGGTCAAATCGACACTAAAACAAGTCCAACTCTGAAACAGATCATGTTTTTGGATACCCATTTGGCTTGTTTACCACTACGTATTCAAATTTTAATTAAAAATCATAAATTTTCAAAACAGGATGAAAACCTCCCCCCCTCATTCACTTTTCTTGAGAAAAATAAAATAAAATAAAATAAAGATAAAGAACACTTACCGGTGGGTCCCTACACCTGTTTCCAGCTACCCTGGGTCCCATCGTCATCGTCACCCTCGAAGTCGTCAACCGCGTTCTCCTCGTGTCGCCAAATTCTCCCATAAGTCGCTTTCCAATATTTCCCATCATTAAAATGAACCACTTCTAATGAAATTTGACCTTAAATATGCTTTAATCCTGCCTTCATCCCTGAGGGACGAATCCAAATCAAATTCACCCCTTGGGTGGCGAATTCGGCTAAAACACCCCAAAATCAACCAAACTGCCCCCAAAACCCTAGGAAAGTAGGCAAACTTCTTATAAAACCATAGGAACTTCCCAAAACTTTCTTCTAATTTGATTTGCAATTATATTCATCATGCATTGGTATCTTATCAATTGTTGCATCATCAACTCACCACATTTCATTTGTCTCATTGTTGATTCCTTGTTTGAGGGGGTATTCATATCCAAAGTAAGCTTTGCATGCAACAAAAAAAATTAATATCCAAAAGTGTGATTAGCACATTTGTCTACAAAATTTTTTGTTGAAGATTATCATACAAAACAATCTCAATCACAACTAGACATGGGTTACATCATGAGAGCTATGTGTTACGATGGATAAGTCAATCTAGCATTCTTGTACGCCAAGTACATAATGAATGATACGTTTGGCATAATCCTAGCACAACATTTAGAGTATTTATATCTGGAATTCATGGAGCATCATGAATGACACATTTGAATAAGCTAAATGTCCCTTTAGTTCAAATGGTTTGACACTTGTCGTCATGTTCTCATCAATCAATCAACATAAAATATTTAGATAGGCTTTTGTCCTATTCATACTTTTGTACCACGCTGATCTGGTCTCAAAAGCAAAGCAGTCAAAATTTGTCTTTCTCAAACAACTAGTATGGCATCGTATATGTTATACGGACTCAGCAAAATCACATCATTGCATTCACAATCATTCATTTCCATTCACCAAAATTGTTTTTTATTTCTTTCCTCTTCTCCTTCTTATCTTCTTTCCCTTGGACATCCAGTTAATTTTTATGGTCACGCTTCGAGCATCTACATACCCTTTGATTGGATTCCATTCCCCTTCTATCTATTTTCCTTCTGCACAAACCCTTCACATTTTTGTATTAAACTATGTTCTACACAGTATAGTACAAAAAGGGGAAAAATATAGACACCCAAAAGTCACACATTGTTGTTTCTACATATCCATAGGTGATTCCAGACATCCCTAAGCTATTTTAAGCTATTGTAGTCATCCCTAGCTAGGCGTAGTTATGCTTAGTCATGCATAGTCATGCATAGATTTTTGTAGTTTGCCATAG
Source organism: Wollemia nobilis (assembly GCA_028583015.1). Classification (NCBI taxonomy): domain Eukaryota; kingdom Viridiplantae; phylum Streptophyta; class Pinopsida; order Araucariales; family Araucariaceae; genus Wollemia; species Wollemia nobilis. Next base: position 17,206 of record JAQPPZ010010813.1, read on the forward strand.
CAGTGTGTAGACTCCCATAGATATATTTTAGGTCCAAAACCCTAATAAGCCTTCAAAAGCACATCCCGAGCATTGGGATATCCTTCAACAACATTTGCACTCAATTGAGGCCACCACGGGCTATTAGTTGGCAAAAACAATTAACAAGTCAATTCCAAAAATCTAATTTAATGTTGACTTTACTTAAGTCACCATTTTAGGGTAAATTTGATTAATTAACCTTTAATCCTTAATTAATGCTAATTGCACCCTCCCACATATGTCAAATCAGGGTTTGTTAGGATACTTCTTTTAATCTTGTCCTAAAATGACTTAAAGCTTCCTAATCAAGATTAAATCTAATCCATCCTCACACATGTGTGAGGATAGGATATTTCTCATAAGGAATGTGATTTTGCCACATTGCATTTTCTAATGTAACCCTAGTCAGAATCCAACCTAGGTTTAGTCTATATAACTCCCCCCCTGCACCTTGCCATTTCCTATAAATAAGTGGGTCCTAAACCCCTAATTAACTCTCTCTCCCTATTTCAACAAAACACAAAAACTTTGTAGAAATAGATAGTGAAGATTGAACAGTCAGTTCTTGGAGCATACAATCATATTTCTACAGTGCACAGAGGCACACCAGCTGACTAGGAAGCGATCCACCAAAAGGATTTTACAAAAGGAACCTCACAGCTCAAATCGCCTCTGCCCAATGAATCTGATCCTAGTTCACCCCTCAGGTGGCGAATTGGGTTTACAGTGTCTAGATCAACCCAGATCTGGCAGGTAAGGTATGTTTTCCTGTTTTATGTCCATTCTTGCAGTTTATTTCAACTTTCTACACATATTACCATCATTTTGTCTTAATAAATATGGGGCCTAACTAAGGCAAGCCCCTTTACTCACTAATGCCCTTTTGCAGGTTATTTAGCAGATCTGGAGAGGAAGAACATCATCAAACAACAACCCTGCAGTGTCCCACATACAAAGAAGCTCACCTACACTAAGGGACGATTGAAGATGTCATTGAATTGATTGTAACATTGTTAGGAAAAGAAACAGAAAAAGGGCATCATGTTCCTATTATAACCTATATATTCTTTTAATATTAATGGAATACAACCTTTCCTATTAATGCATTATTGTTTTGTGTTAATGCATCAAATATTGATTTCTACCCGTTTCGGTAAGTATTCTTTACATACTAATTTAACATAATAATTCCTATTCATCCTCTATATATATTATTAAAGTTAAGAAAAATACTATCTCAATAGGTTTTTTTGAATTCCAACCTAGTTGTACCAAATTAACCTTACCCAACCAAGGTTATGTAATTAATCCTGGTTTAATCCCAACTCCTTTATACATGTATCATATAAAATATTTTTTTTTCTAACGTCTATATATCTCTTTTTGACCCCTTGCTATGTAATTATAACCCATATCCTTTAATTATATTCTCTCTTTTACTACATTATAACTAATGGTCCTATGTTTAAATGTCCCCTTTGACGATGTGAATGTGGGGGAAATACAGTTACCTATTTTATAAAAGTGTTTTGTTTCTTTAATCAGACCCCGCTATCAATCGAATAAACATCGAATCGCAAGGAAACACAAAGTACGACGTGACAAGACCACTTAATGACCAAGTGGCAAATCTCTAGTGGAGTGAATCCAACACATGGCATCTACAAAACCATCATAAAGTTGACCACCGCATGGATGGTATCATGACAACCACTTGGTTGTTGAATAAATTATCACATATTCCTCATTTTAAAGGGCCCTAAGCCCTAAGCATATCCGGTGTGGGATATTGCTGGAGAGAACCTTTACCCAAACCTCTGCTTGAACCAGTCGAGCGTAGGCCATGGGACTTTGGTCACTCAATGACCACCTCGTAAATTATTCCAAAGGTATCTAATTTTCCCCCATGAGCACCCCTTGGTCTACCAGGTAGATAAAACACTTCCACATATGTGATTAATCTACAGGTGATGCATGGTACAGGCAGGAGGTCATAGTGAAGTCATAATGAATGATAAGGCTTGTGTTGCCTTGTCACAATGAATAAATTTCTCTGGATATTATATTAAATTACCTTAATAACCACTCCTTCACAAGGGTTTGTTAGATGAGGGTTTTGTAGCTTCAAAGATGTGTTGCATTCCTAGAACGATGTTGAGCATTCATGACCGTTTGCAATAGAGTGTAAAACATCAAAAGAGGAACCTAAATGTAGGGATTGCATTCGATGTTTCTCAGTGAGAGCTTGACATAGGAAGCATGGCTATCATCGGGGCATTGCAGCTGGCGATAACAATTTTAACCAATAATAGTCATGTATAGACATTCGAGTGAAGGTGCATGGTTATTAAGTGGAGCTAATTCGACCCCTTAGTAAAATGTCAGATCGAATTAGCGTAGAATAAATTTAGATAAAAAATTTGGACTTAAGTATGTAAATGTTTAGGAAGAGCAGAGATTCTTAATTTCCCCCTGAAACCGAGCATTCCTTTCAAGACTCGAAGGCAGATATGAGGTTGAATCAATCAACATGGGGTAAATGTCCCACATGGACACTGTACATAAAATACTACTTAATAAAATCAGACCCATGCACAAGATGAATAACCACGTTAAGTGGTTATGGGGTCCACTGCCAGTGGTCGACATGAAGTAGCGCCGGTAATTTTCGACTTGTACCCCATTTGACTCGAAGGGTTTAATTTGTAAAGGTGATTTCGGTGGTTTGAATAGTAGGGTACTCTACCATTGTTTAGCCTCGTATTATTAGATAATAATAATCTAAATAAAGTTCGGCCTCCTATTATTAAATAATAATATAATTATGGTCAAAGGTGAGTTCGGTGGATTGACTACTAGGGTACTCTACCATAGTTTAGCCTCGTATTATTAGATAATAATAATCTAAATAAAGTTCGGCCTCCTATTATTAAATAATAATATAATTATGGTCAAAGGTGACTTCGGTGGTTTGACTAGTAGGGTACTCTACCATAGTTCAGCCTCCTATTATTAGATAATAATAATATAATTATATAGACCATTAATCTATTTTGAGGGTTGAATCATTTAACCATGGCAAATAGATTTGGTAATTTAACCATGGCGAATAGGTTTGGTAAAATAAAGTAATGATCACAATTTCCAAAGCAAATAGCTTGAATCATTTAACCATGGCGAATAGGTTTGGTAAAATAAAGTAATGATCACAATTTCCAAAATAAATAGCTTCAATTCAAAGCTTACTTAAGTGTCCATAGGGATTTTAAGAGGATTAACAAATGATATAATTAGGAGAGAAAAAAATTACAAGAGTCCAATATTAATTGATCAAGATGTAAGAAAGATCCAACCTAATTCATCTCCTTTTAAGGCCTCCAAGTAGTCAGGCCTCCAAGAGACTCCTTTCTCATAAGCTCTTGTTAATATTTCTAAACTTTAAGAGACTCCTCATTTCTCATAAGCTCTTGTTAATCTTTCTAAACCTTTCTTCTACCTGGCTTCAATCTTCCAATATTGATTCTTCCTATAACTAGGAAATATTTTGGGTCTTTCAATTTCTGATCCACGGAGGTGGAGAGCATACTCCCTAGACCTTCCCGATTTCTCCTAACTCCCCTTAAATTCACAAGATGTCATCTATTTATAGGGAGATTCCTTCCCTCATGGGTCAAATAGTGGCCATATTATCATAATATTAAAATATTTCTTGGTCAAATAAAATATAGTATGCCATGTGAAGAATAACCTTTAAAGGTAAGAGGGTCCAAGTAAAGATAATGTGGGTGGCCCTAATTTTGTTTTATGCCCATGTGCTTCCACCTCCTTGCTAATTTAATATAAAGAGGAGAATATAACCTTTTTCTATGCCATCAGAGATATTAGGATAGGTTTTCAGTATTAAATAATATTAGTGCCTAATTTGGTCCAATATAAATTTGACATCTAAATGCATCATAAATCCAATGCACTTAACCTAATCAACATGCTTAATTAAATTTACATTGTCTTTTCCTCCTAAACCCCTTCAAATTCATTAATTTGGAGTTTTGTAAATTTCCTTAGGGTTTATGACCCCCTTTTAGTTGGGCATTAATTGATCCCATGATCAATTAATTTTACTTTGATAAGGTTCGAGGGGAATGGGTCGTGACACATACAATTCTGGAACTGGGCTTTTCCCCCAATGGCCAATTTCATGCAAATCTAGATCTTGGATTCTCCAAGAAGCCAAGATTTGGAATTTGGGAGGCCTTCATATGCACCCTCCCAATAAAAAGTATGGATCCCGATTTTGATACAACGAAGCCCTGCTACCTTGAGAATCAGATTGATAGTCCTGTAAGAAGCATCGAAGTGCTTCCAGATTGCAGATCACCAAGCATGCCATCAAAAATGGAGCTTCCACAAGGTTGAGAAGCAAACCATTCATTTGCAGTCAATATGCTCTTGATCTAAGATATTTCACTTGTAAATCCATGTTTAGACATATCAACCAACCTTGAACATCAATTCCATAGAGGATTTAGAAGTCATAGAACCTGATAAGAGGAGCAAAAAATCACAGTTAGCGGTCGTTGTCTTTGACAGTGGCCTATAGGCATAGCCGCTTTAAGCGATAACGACTAGGGTTTGAGACACAGTTTCTTCAATTTCTAGTGTAGATCTACCTTTCTTTATGCATCATTAGTTTACCCTAGCTTAGATTTTCATAATATTTTCATGGTTCATTAGCATTGTAATAGATGTATTTTGCTTTTATTTATGTTGTTTAATGTTATCTTTATGCTTTCATATTATTTCTTGTAGATCTATGGAATAAACCTCATCTCGAGAGGCCTTATATGCTTTTAATGTTTCTTGTTGTTTCCTTGCACGCAGGTAATAGATTTGTCTGAGAATAAGCTGCTTTCAAGACATTCCCTATGAACATTAGCAAAGGAGGCATCTAGTAATCCCTTATACAAATTGGTGTCGATGTGAAGACACTTTGAGTGCATATCTCCTCATTGAGGGGCCTCAACTATTGTAAAACATTGTACCAATTTGAGTGACTCCCTAAGAGGGAGCTATTGTAACTGAGATTTATCATTTTTAATAAAAGGACAATCCATTTTTATTGGATATATTTTATTTGTGAAAATGGATACTTGATTTTTGTTTATTATATTGTTACATGCTTGCAATGGTTTAGATGCATGGTTTCACCTTCGTACAGATGGCGATCATGGTAGACCCCAAAAATATGCATTGTCATATGATCTATTTTATATTTTTTTGTATGTAGGTGTAGTTGCTCTGATTTATAGTGGCTTGTAGAGCTAAACTACTTTTGAAGATAGTGGCTAGTCAAAGCCGCATTGAGCGATAGCAGTCAATAGAAAACTTGCAACAGTAGACAACCTAAGCATCAACAAACTTGGATTCTAGGTTGGTGGAATTCTTTGCAATTTTTCACTTCTTTTTCTGTGTTTATTTCCATAATGTAGTAGGTGAAAGTTTACCTAATTATAAAACATAGAGAAATTTTAAGACAAAATGATTAAATTCTCTTAGGTTTTCCACTAGACATTGCTAGGAACAACAAATTTTTGATTGCAATTTACCCTAGTCTGTTGCGGTATAGGTTATGTGTAAGAGTTTGCATGCTTAAGGCCCAATTAGAGGCTATTTATTCATAAGTAATATTGCATTATCTGAACATCATGTAGTTCTTTAGCCGATCATTTTCTTAAAGTGAAACATTCTTTTAAGCATGTAGGAACAACATTTGAGTGCTTTATGTTGCATTTCCTTTTTCATGCAAGTTTAAAAAGAACAAACACACACCACATCACATGTAAACATTAGTGAGTTGGAATTCACACCCAACCACTAATAGAGTCCAATTATGGTAGGTTTCATCTCCATCTATTGGCTCAAATCCCATGAACCCATTCTATTGGCCAATATCGGATCCAAAAACTGATGTAGCCTAGAAAATTTACAATGCACTTCTCTTCGGAGGGTATGACACTAACTAGGTGAGACTAGGTGAGGATATGGAAGGACCTGTGCTTCCTAACTAGGTGTGGGATTCATCTCCATACTTTGGTAGGTTTATGTGACCATGACTTTAATTTCCAGTTATCGATCTACGAGCATACAAGTGAAAACCATTAAAATATACAAGCATTTCATCAATATATTTTCAAACATGATGAGAAAAAAATAAAATTTTCAACAAATTTGAAACACACAAGACCAATTTTAGGAACACCAAGAACATTTAAAAGAGATAAATATTTTATCTACTTTGTGTGTCTTAAAATTTACACAAAAGATAATTTCACATTATCATGGTCTTCACACGGAGCAACCGACCTCGATCAAACACCGAGGTAGGAACTACCACTCCACCTAACTATGATCACAACAATAAATATGTTGAGCCACCCACATAGAATACTACTTAATGAATTTCAACGAGCCTCATGAGGGATAACTCAACATTTGGGGGTACTCCTAGAGGAACCCTAGATAGAGAACCATACCTAGGTTCTTATTGCTATAGATATGAGGGGGATTCAAGGCCCCAATACTCACATGATAGATATAGGTAAGATCATCCCACTGAGGGGTAAAATACAAGGGTTGCATCCAATCATAGACCTGCCATAGCTCCTAGCCACTCTGGAGGTTGTGAAATTAAAATACTTCAATCTCATTGGTGCCAATGGAACTCCATGAGAATAATCATGGAAATCTATACATCTTGATGAGTTGTATCAGATTTTCCCAAGACCAAATCAAATAAGCAATGCTACTGCACACTCCATTTCTAGGATTTCACATATCCAGTAAGTAATGAGGTACACTAATGAGCAAGGGGAAGATTCAAAGCACCCCTGTAGCATGCACACCACTTTTGATCATGAGGATATTGAACATAGGTAATTGCATGTTGACCATGTTGCCTTGATAGATAGAGGTAAAAGCATAGTGGGAGCTCCTTCAAAGGGCCCCTCCATAAGGACTCCTCGTATGGAGTTACAAATTCATAGACCTCCAATGGAAAATCAATCTAACCATGTACGTATATTGTATGAGGATGCACAATATCAGGAAAAAATACTCCAAGACAAGAGGTAAGCATTTCATGCAACACAAGAGCATCTAGACATACTCGAACATGAGGAAGTGCGAATACAAAGGAAAATGTATCATCACCTAAATAAATAGTTCTTGAGGGAGCAACTTACCCTGGAGTAAATAGAGCGTGAGGAACAAGAAAATAGGCTAGATCAAGCCAATCTATACATGGGAAATGAGTATTACCAATCCAAAATATGTGACATTTCTCAACATGAGATACACACTAAAAAAATAGATGAACACACTCACCACACATTATAGCATGATTCAAAACATAAAAAACACTTAGATATAGAATAGGTAGAGCATGAACAAGAGTATATAGAAATGGAGTATCAGGAACAAACATTTTTGAAACCCTCATTTGTAGTCATAGAAGATGAATATATATGCTCAAAGAAGGAAAATGTAGAGTTACCTCCCCAACCACCCCAAGTAAACCTTTGAGAACAAGAGATACTCTATTTAAAGGCATACAAGATACTCACCGAGAGAATCAAGTCTCTCAAAAAATAAGACATGGTTGGGCAGAAGCCAACCCTAAGCAAGATACACAATCAATCTTTGTACCCTTTGGTACCAAGTCCTACTTATCCTAGACACTTCAATATGCCTAGGTTAGATAAATTAAAGGGAGAGGAATATGCCTAAGAGCATGTGATAAATTTCATGAATGTGTGCTTCCAGCTCCAACACAATCATACCCTAATGTTAAGAACGTTTATCATGACATTCTCAGGCATAACAACTGAGTGGTTTAATGAACTACCCAAACATAGCATCATCAGTTTTGAGTAGCCGGTGGATGCATTCCTTGACCACTTTTCTTTTGGCATAAAGAAGAAAATAAACTTGTATGACTTGGCTAATCTAAAGCAATATGATGATGAGTCAATCATAGACTACATGAATAGATGGAGAAAACTAATGGTAAAACTACCATTTTCTGTTCCCACTACTGAGCTCACTCGAATGTTCTCTAAGAGTTGTGCTAAGCACATATTTTTTCTCTTGCAACTACAAAAATATGGATCATTCAAGGAATCCTTGGCACAAGACAAGCTGATAGAGGATATCAAAGTTGAAGAAGGAGATCTTAAGCTTTACAACAAGAAATATTAGAACAAAACCAAAATCAACAATAGCAGGCCAAGCTTGCTCTATTCCATCAATTTGTACTAAGTGTGCTAAAGGGAGGAAATAACCAGCAACCATAGAATTACTAGGATCAACCCCCCATCCAACTACAACCAAAATAACAACCAAGGCTAAAATAGGTAACGTCGACCGCCTCGCTACTTTACATGTTTATCAAAATAGATGGCATCAATATTCAATCAACTAAGCAAGGCATATAGACTCAAACTACTTAAGGTACAACTCATTGGCCCTAATAATCACAAGCCCAAGGGATATAGGGATGATAATTATTTTCCATACCATAGACAACAGGGACATGATATCAAAGTGTGCATTAGTTTCAAAAATATTGTATAAAATATGATCGAGAAGGGTGAGCTACAAGTTGATAATCTACTAGCACCCAAAAATAGATATATGTGCATATTTAGAAACCCGTTTCCAAATCATGAAGCCCCTAGAAATAAAAGTAAATAAAATCCAAGTTGAACCTCCCATCCAAGGATTCATTGGAATGGTTGAAATAGTCAACGTGCCTATAAGAAACTGGTGATACAACCAACCAAAGCCTCCAATGGCTCCTATTTATATCTTGGTTGCACCTCAATAGAGGCCAGTGTAAAATAATATTCCAGGTCTACTAGTGCAACCTATGATAACTATCCGAAATAGACTTATGCAGAATCTCCAAACAACACCGACTAAGTTATCGATATACGAGCTCATTCAACAGTATCTTAGAAATAGGGACACCCTAATAAAAATATTAAAATAAATTGAGTTGTAGCCCTAGAAAACTAATACATTTACAAAATTTGTGGGGTAAGTACAATAGTGTCAAGAGCTCATGATTCATTTTTATGATCACTAAATAAAGGTAGTCCCTATAACCGTTAAAGACCCAACTTTGCACATAATCATGTATATCAATGACATACCTTTCAAGTAGGTTTTAATTGATATAGGCTCATCAATTAACATAATAAAAACCAATGCTATGGGGTACTTGAATATTCCTAGGTCAAACATCATCCCTATCTCCTACACATTGAGAGCCTTTAATGATGCACTGTGCTCCACAATGGGTACAATCATCCTACCTATGTAGGTGGGGAATATGATCATCCTCGTGGTGTGTCATGTATTGGAGGGGGTCATGTAGTATAATATCTTCCTAGGGTATCCTTAGATAAGGGACATGCAGTGCGTTCCCTCGATCTTGCATCAATGTATTAAATATGTGCATGAGAGATAAGTACATGTGGTACCATTGAATGAATATCCATTCAAATATATTCATCAGGATGACTTATCGGGGAATTTTTTCCTTTCGTCCATGCACCTATAAATTAGGTTGTCATCCCATACCACATAGCTAGGAAGAAAATCCAAATCAGTGCGAAGTGACCCATCCACATCAGTGCCACCTTCAGCTTCTAAAGCGACTACATCTTCTGAGAAACCAACATCTAAGGCAAAAGACTCTTAGAAACTAAAAGCATCCTTGGTGGAGGAAAGACCTAAGGAAGTCCCAATAATAGCAATAGTGGAAATGCCAAATCCCATGGAAGAGGAATATTCCCAAGACATAGTCGAGGAGGTGCCTCAACCTGCCTTGCTTACATCATCATTAGCGTCATCTACACCCCAAGTGATAATTCACCTAGCTAATACAGGATTAGGTGAATATATTGTGTGGAATGTTACTTTCACTCTAATTATTTAGTTTACATAAGACATGGGATGACGAAGAGTTCCAAAACTACCCATAGGGATAGTGGTACCATCAAGGACCCCCCTAACTAGACCAAATTTATTTTTTTTGGGTTGGATTATGCCCATGATGCCTCAGACATTAAATAAAATGAGAATGATTTGTTCATTATGAATGTTCATTACTTGTCCAATATTAAGTTTGATCTAAGATATTTCGAATGCAACCATTGGCATGGCTATGGTTTAGGTCTATATGAGCAAGGGTGATGAAACCTAGTTAAACCACGATATCAGTTACCTACTGATAGGTCTGGCCTAGGATATCATATCTGAAGCTATGATGATTCATTAGCAATATCTCCAGATAGAATAAGCTTAAGGTTCAGGGAAGACATTGAATGAAATTATTATCACTTGAACATAAACTACATGAGTGACAAGTTGGTAACCATGGTCACTATAGAACCACCTGATGTGTATCATTAAAATTTCTCTTTCGAGGAAACCCCATCAAGAATCATCTTGTGGGAAGATGAACCAGGATATGAATATGAATGAGAGGAGAATGAGTACATCACATATCACAGTTATTATGAGGATGAGACTAAATTAGCCTACCTTGGGTCTTGAAATTCATGTCACCTCATAAAGCCAGTGGATATAGATCATGGACACTTCATATACAATAGTTATTATGAGGATGAGACTGAATGGGCCTACCTTGGGCCCTAGAATTTATATAACCTCATGAAGCTATTGGGTATGAATGATGGATATTTCATAGATGACAGTTATTATGAGGATGATACCGAGATGGCCTACCTTGGATATTAACGCTTACATCATTGTAATGAACCATTTGACATAGATGATATGTATCACAAAGTGTATCCTAGCCCTCGCCTCAATAGAAGATCAAATAATTCATATTAAATCTATCATATAGTCTTCCCCGATCCTCCTACATTTAGAGAGCTACTTCGAATAAATTATCCCATCTACTCGTATATCCATAGATCGGATCCTGATATCCACATACCCCCAGAGCCTCATCTTGGATATGGAAGGTAAATCAACAATGCAGAGTTACACTTGCATGGTACTGGAGATTACATCCCATCCATCAACATGATCTCCATTGATTTGACCACTCCACTCTACAACCTAGCTAATCCTTCTAAACCATTGTGTCTTAACTTAAAAACTATTGATTGAGATCATGTCGATTCATCCTTAGAGTCTAAAGATTTCTTCCCAAATGAATAAAAACTACAATCATTTCATTTTGCACTAGGTTGCACACATGATGTTTATCACACTGGTTTCAAACCTAATTCAATGGAACTTTTAAACCTATCAGATGACATACACTTGATCCCCACTCCTCACTAGCTTTGATGAGGGGTCGTACATGTCGATAGAGGAAAATTTTAAAGTGGATATAAGTGATGATCCTTCTAATCCAAAGAAAGTTAAGTTTGGAGAAAGCTTATCTCCAAAAGATCAAGCCACCATTATACCTCTATTGAAAGAGAGACATAAAATCTTTTCTTGGACCTACAAGGATATGCTAGATTTATATCTAAAATTGGTTGTCAACAACCTTTCACAAGATCCCGCAAAGAAATCGATCAAGAAAAAACTTAGGAAGATGCATCCAACTGTCACCTTGATGGTAAAGAATGAATTGTAGAAACTATTGGATGTAGTCTTTATTACCCCCATCGACTATTTGGAATGGATATCAAACATAGCACCTGTAGAAAAACCTGATGGAAGAATCTGTATTTGCAATGATTTCAAAGATCTTAATAATGCAACACCAAAGGATTCATTCCCGTTGCCCAACATGGATGCTATTGTATATGTAACTACAGGTCATGAGATGCTCTCCCTCATGGATGAATTTTCTAGTTATAATCAGATTTGGATTAAACCTGAAGACTAGCACAAAACCATGTTCACAACTCCATGGAGGATATTTTTTTACAAAGTATTGGTCATTGGCCTTAAAAATGTTGGTGCCACATATCAGCGGGCTATGCCATATATTTTTCATGTCTAAATGCATAAGATATTAGAATATTATATTGATAACTTACTAGCCAAGTAATTATTGCGTGAAGAGCATGCCGAGGTCCTAAAAAAGATCTTCAATTTCCTGATAGAGCATAATATCAGGCTGAATTCCTAGAAATGCATCTTTGGTGTAACTTCAAGAAAGCTTTAGGGATTCATTATTTCTAAATGATGGATCAAATTTGACCCAGAAAAGGTAAATTATATCCTAGAAATGGCTCCACCCACTAACATCAAAGAGCTGAGAAGCCTCTAGGGCAAATTAGCATCCATAAAACATTTCATCATACAACTGTCAAAAAAATATCAACCCATGAATCTACTGCTACACAAGGGGGTCCCATTCCACTGGGATGAAGAATGTTAGCAAGCATTTGCTGATATCAAGGAATACTTGGAAATGCTACCAGTACTAAATCCACCAAGACTAGACATACAATTTTTGCTTTATATATTTGCTATCAATTTTTCTTTGGGCGCCATGTTGGCTCAAAAGAACATGCAAGAAAAAGAACAAACAATATACTATATCAGTCACACCTTAGTGATTTATGAGCTAGGGTACACATACATAGAGAATCTATGCTTAGCAGAGGTCTTTACGACTAAGAAATTGTGCCACTACATGCTGAGCCATACAACGTATGTGATATCAAAACAAAATCCTTTGTAGTATATGATGAGCAAGACATACCATAATACACATACCACAAAGTGGATCATGCTACTGACATAATGTGATTTGGAATTCATAAGCCAAAAGTCCATAAAGGGACAAGTAATAGCTGATCAATTAATATAGGTGCCTCTTCAGGATAATAGACCTCTCATCATAGAACTTCCTGATGATGCAGTATTTGCATTATCGAAAGCACCCAAATCTAAAGAACATGATAATAAAGCTGACATGACTTTATTCTTTGATGGTTTGAAGTGTGAGCAAGGGGTGGTGTAGGGATTGTATTTTTCATGCTGCAAGGTGCTTCAATTCCCTTGTCATTAAGCTAGACTTCCCTTGCACAAATAACAATGCTAAATACAAGGCCCTAATCTTGGATCTCCAAATAGCAATCACTATGAATATTAAAAAGCTAAATATATTTGGTGACTCCCTTTTCATTGTTAACCAAGTTAAGGGAACATTTCAATGTAGGTTTCCAATACTAAAAGCTTACAAAGAGCTTGTTGACACTTATCTAGCTCAACTTGAATGGTATGACATCGAGGCAATATCTCACATGTCCAAAATATTTGCTATCCTTCGGCTATGATGGCTTTCGATTGTGCTATACTTTTAAGGATATATGCAGTGGGAGATATCTAACACAAGTCCTAATAAGATGAAAGAAAGTGAGTCTACAATATGACTAAAATATACTATAAATAGAAAGTGGTAAAAATACAATGCAGTATGGAGGATATGGTCACTCCATTAATATAAGCTAAAGAACTACATTGTGCTCCATACAGGAGCTCTACCACAATATACTCTCTACTATGATGCTCTTGATATCTATATATTGTGTCTTATGATCTATCACTATGAGGCCCTTTATATAGGAAAATAGATTCCTTGGCCAACACTCTACCTAGTTGTACAAGTGGACACCTTGCACATTACAACATGCACATTGACACTTGTGCATTTATTACATTGCTTGAAGTAAGTAGCTAACTTTCCCCTAAAGTAATCTCTACTCTAACTATGTACCATAGGTGGTACATTTACATGACCCAAATGATGTAATATATTCTAACTCTAACACCCCTCCTGTATTACATTATTTGGGTATTGAAGATTTCAATCTTCAATATGGATCTTCTTATTTGTCTTGGACATTGTATTCTTCTTCTCTATTCTTTGTAACCTGTTCAAGCAAGTGGTTGGTGTCTTCATAATTTTTTTTTCTTGTTGAAAGAGCTTTCACTTAATAATCATATGTATATTCTTCCAGTTCTTCAATTTATTCTATCCTTTGAGCTAGATGTCCTTTATGATTCTCTTTTTGATACTCCAATTGGGGATATTTGGTAGAATGTTGAGTTCGTTGATGGTTTTGATATTGTCGTGGTTGAAATCTACTTCCATTGTTCATCTGATTTCCTTGATTCTGATTTTTGGGATTGAATCTGCAATAGTTAGTGCTATGACCTTTTCTTTTGCATATCTGAAAATACTTGTTATACCATGGTCTTCTTCCTCTCAATTATGAAGCAATATTTTCCCTATGGACTATATTTTGATGTCATTGTAGTGTTAGTCATTTCATCTTTAACTGTATTCTCTACCTCATATTCCTATAGAATATTGATTAGATCATCAAAAGAAGTATCTTTACTTAGGACTTGTAAATATGTAACCAAATATTTATAGCTATCTAGAAGTGCTCTCATGGTTACTTGAGTAAGAATTTCATCTTTGATATCTTCTCCTAAGGTTAATAATTTCCCTTTAATATCTGCTACTTTCCTTAGGAATAGTTCTATGCTCTCACCACTATTCATTTTTAGAGAATGAAGTTGAGTTTGAAGATGTAGGATAGTGGCTTTATTTTTTCCTTCAAATATTTTTTCTAAGATTTTCCATGCTTCTATAGATGTCTTTGCCAAACTGATATAAGGTTGTATTTCATCAGTGATGGCAAAGGTTATTATCATTAGAGCTTTTGAATTCTTTTCATCAAACTTCTAAATTTTAGTATCATTTGTGGTTGGTTTTTTTTTTGTTCCTTGAGTTATCTCCCAAAGTTTTTCATATACTAAGATTGCTTTTACCTTATTTTTCTAGGAGAAATAGTTTGGTCCCTTGAGTAACTAAGATTCTACAAGAAAGAAATTGTTTGATGCCATGATGATCCTTGTGAAATTCTAGGTTTTGTAGAAACCTTATGACTCCCAAATGGATTAAGTACTTGATAATTTTTTATGAATGTTATTATTATCAAGTTTTGTAGAATGCCTTATGACTCCCTAGTGCTTTTGGATATGCTATATGATAGATAAAGTGATTTTTGAGAATAGTAGTTCAATTTTGAGTTGATTTTGTAATGTTTTGTAAGTAGCAAAAATCAACTTCTATTACACCTTATTACTCCTATTGAACTTAAGCACTTTCTAATTTGATGAGGTTCTATTGGTTGGATTTATTTTATCCCTTTAATATGGTTTGAGACAAGTATGCCAATTTATTTCCAACTCTTGATTTTCCTTAATAGACCTCCTTTATAGCTTTTATTTAATATTTAATGTTTCTAAATTCCAATTACCTACTTTGATGTAGTATTCCTTATAACTCCCTAATATGGAATATTAGAAAATAATATAATATTTTCAATAATATGACTTTTAATTTCCAAGTTGAAATCCTTATTCCTCCTACTTTATTATTTGCAAATATAAATATTTTTGGAATATGCTTTCTTAATATATTACTAATGCTAAGTAAATATAATATGCCCTTATAACTCCAATATATCCTTAGTCTATAGCAAGCAATAAATAGTATATGATTTACCTTCGTATTATTTTGCCTTGATGTTATGAGGTGGCAGATTTGAATCCTTTGAAATGGTAATCAATGCCCTCTTTGATTAGTGCTGAAATATCCCTTACGTAGCGCTTCCTTTCTCTGTAACCGATGTTATTCCTTAATAAATGCTCGGTCTAATCTTCCAGGAATTACACGTTGGTATGGTTATTTAATGACATATTCCTTCCATGATTTGGATGTTGAATTGCTATTTTAATGAGGTGATTTCTATGTTGATCTTATGATAGCTTCTTTAATTTTGGTGTTCTCCTTTGAATGGTGCACATGATTGAATTAGCCTTCTTCCTCTAAATATGCTTCATGCCATTCAATGTTGGTCTTCTCTTTAACCTCTGGTATTCCTCCTTCTTCAATGTAAATACCATAAATAGGACTACTTCCTTATGTATTTTGGATAGGTGTCACTTGAGAATTACTTTGTAGGCATTGATATTCCAATGTATGCAATGATGAATTTGGTGGTAACATCCAAAACACTTGTAACTCCTCCTGGGTAAACGTTGGAATATTTACAAATATTGAATGCTTAGAGTTATTGTGCCAAGTGGCACTCACAGATTATGCATGTAATCATTTCTTCTAACACTCCAAAAATAGGTGTTGATGCCTTATTTTTACCTATATCTTTGAAATATGCATTGATTTGATATGTTTCTTGAAACACAAGCAATTCCTCTTCTCTGTTTGCATGTTGTATTTATGAGGATAATGGATGGTGCTAGCTATATTGCTTCTCGGTTCTATGGTGCTCTCAATGGTGGTCCTATGGAAACTTCTTATGCTCTTCAATGGTGGTCGTTCTCTCCAAGTAGAAACCTTGGGTATATCACTTCTTCCTTTGTATCTCTATGCCATTAATTTATTGTTTGTATCTATTTTATATATTTGATTTCTAGCCTTTTTGTGTGTATTTGATAGCACCTCTTTTATGTAGATGATATCCCTCTATATGCTACCCTTTTCTTTATGTAGACTTAAATTGTAATGGCTTCTTAATAGATCTAATGTTTTAGGTGACACACTCACTTCTAGGGCTAGATTGGATATGGAGAAATGGTATTTTTAAACACCTTGATTCTTATACGTGTGATATCTTTGTTGGTACATTTATCTTGCTTGAGCTATGCCCTTAAACCTATAAAATATGATGTTTATACTGATTCCTATAAATATGATAACTTTTGTCCTTTCAAAGGAACAAAATAGGTGCTTTTTAATAGTTAGATTTGCACCAATACGAAGGACCTTTTATGAAATCCTTCTTGCCTATTTTAATATGCTTCCTTGGATTTTTTAATGATAGTTAATCCAAGATAATGAGATGTTGTTTTTGAAGTAAGGATTTCTACACTCTGCACTTAAATGAAATCCTTATATTCTCCTTGAATCTTGAGACTCACCAAGTCTTTATTTGAGGCTTCCTTCAAGGATATTAATGGTGGTTTCCTTCACCTTTTTTCTTGTATTGGTGGCTTCCTTTGGCCATGTAGTGCTACATATTCTTGTGCTAGTTTTGTACCTTTAGTAACACAAACTAATTTCTTGAGAGTAACTAGTTAAAGATCAACTAGTATAGTGCTTAATGGATTAATAATGCACTTTTAATGATAATAAACTCTCAGAATAAATTCTAATGCACTCAATAATTTTTTGTAATTTTCACTACAATCAATATTGTAGGATGTAGTCTTCTTGATTTCTAGATAGATAATAGGTAGATGATAATTTTATTTCTTTAGAAAATATCCAACTCCTATTAATGTGCAAATATATCTTAAAATGAATTCTCCTTTTTGCACTTTTTGGAAGACTATAATATGAGCCCTTCTTCTTGCAAATTTAATCCAAATATGGTGCTTAATGGAATTTGATAATGAAACCTAATTTAAGTTCAACTTATTGCACCCTAGTTGCTTACCTTTAATGGCTTCTATAGTAGATGTATATCTTGGTGTTTTGTTTCACCAAGTTGCTACCTTGTAGTGGATGAATTCATAGCTTCTTGTTGGTTATCTAGAATAGCTTCCTGCTTCACAAAATTGAGGTCTTGAACTTTCTATCTTGAGCCTTAGGTTTGGTGGCTTGATCCTTCCAGTGATATTTTAACTTCTACTATAGATTTAGAGAACTCCTTTCTCTAAACTTGTACCTTCTTGCTATGAGAGGAAATCTCAAAATATCCTGGATTTGGTAGGATTCTTCTATCTGAATCTTCCTTCAACCTTCTTGTCAAATTCTAAAATCAAACAGGATCTTCTTCTTCTCAAGATTTTGAATATCTTGAGGTCTTCACTGGATTATTCTTCTAGATTTGACACTCCTTTCCAAATTATTCTTCTCATATTTGGCACTCCTTGCCAAATTCTCCTTCTCTTGGGCTTATTATCAGATGGTGATAATTGTCCCAAGTCCTTCACTATCATGAGCTTCTCCTTGGTAGTGTATTTCTCCAACGAGTTCTCCTAGGAACTCTTTTAATGATGCTTCTACGAGATCTATAATAAGGCTCTCCAAGCCTTCTTTTTTTGATTGAGACCTCTCCAAGGTCTTCTATCTGGTAGCTTCTATAGACTTTCTATTAATTCCTTTTCTTCAACCTTCTACTTTTGGAAGTGTTGGTGATGAGATATTCTTCTCGAATCTTTGATTCTATTGCTTCTAGATTCTAGAATAGGACTTCGTTTGTCCTTTCTCTTTCTTTTACAATTTACAAGCTTTAATGGAGATCACCAATCTCCTATTTCTTGGACTCTTCTCTAGAGTCTTATTCTAAATTAGGAACTTTATATTTTGAATCATGAATGTTATCTTCTGGAATTTTCTTCAAAAACTTGTTAGTCTCACAATGATACTGAGAGGGGGGATGAATCAGTGTAGCTATTTAAAACTTAAATCTTCAACTCTTAAAGCCAAAATAATGAAAACTTAAAACCAAACAAAGCAATTATAACAAGAGAACATCACACAACACAAGATGTACCGAGGTTCACCGATTTGGCTACATCCTCAAAATGACTGTTTGGACTCCCATCCAAATCTAGCCTTTGCAAAGCACCAACTTTACAATCAATTTACCATCACCCACTAGAAGGAGCACCAACCCCTGATTTATCTGCACCAACAAAAAGGAGCACCAACCCCTGATTTATCTACACCAAAAGAAAGGAGCACCAATCCCTAATTTATCTGC
>JAQPPZ010010819.1:0-32793 GCA_028583015.1 Wollemia nobilis
TTTTTCGACACCCTATTATCCACGAGGCAAATGGGCAAGCAGAGGCGTCAAACAAAATGCTAGTTTCCATCCTTAAAAAGACGGTCACAGACAATCATAAGGATTGGCACATCCAAATCCCACTTGCCCTTTGGGCTTATCGCACTAGCATTCAGACGCCAACTGGGGCAACTCCATTTTTGCTCGTGTATGGCTCAGAGGCAGTAATGCCTCTTGAGTTGGAAATTCCTTCCCTCTGCATATCAATGCAGGAGTTCATCGATGATGACTATGCGTAGCAGGCCCGATTAGACCAACTTACGTTGCTTGACGAACAACGTGTTAATGCTCTCGAGCACTTACGTATCTATCAAGAGTGGCTTAAGAAAGATTACAACATGAAAGTTCACCTAAGGGACTTTCGGGTTGGTGATTTGGTTTTGAAGGAAAACCAACAGAACTCTAATTTGCCATCCCACTTGAGGGACAAGTTCACGGCAAATTGGTTAGGTCCATATGTCATTGATAGCAAAATAGGACCCGAGACGTACTGGATGGCTTCTCTTGACGGTATCAAGGAAACAAAACCCTTGAACATCAGTCATTTACGACCATTTCATATCTAAGAGAGCCATATCCCAAAAATGCTCCAAGGATTCCTAAAATCGCTTGGTCAATCACAAAAATGCTCCAAGGATTATCGCAATCGCTTGGTCACCCCAAAATGCTCCAAGGATTATCGCAATCGCTCGGTCACCCCAAAAGCTCCAAGGATTATTGCAATCACTTGGTCAAACCCCAAAAACTCCAAGGATTATCACAATCGCTTGGTCACCCCAAATGCTCCAAGTATTATCGCAATCACTTGGTCACCCAAAAAGCTCCAAGTACTATCGCAATCACTTGGTCACCCCAAAAGCTCCAAGGATTATCGCAATCACTTGGTCAAACCCCAAAAGCTCCAAGGATTATCACAATCGCTTGGTCACCCCAAATGCTCCAAGTATTATCGCAATCACTTGGTCACCCCAAAAAGCTCCAAGGATTATCGCAATCACTTGGTCATCCCAAATGCTCCAAGGATTATCGCAATCACTTGGTCAAACCCCAAAAGCTCCAAGGATTATCACAATCGCTTGGTCACCCCAAAAAGGCCCCAAAGGATTCAAGAAATCCCTTGGTCACCATCAAGAAAATTCAAAAACAACAAATATCATCAAAAACAACAAAAATTTGCATCTCATTTCTAGGCATACTCAAATTCATCAATAGAGAGTTCTTCTCGCACTTCATCTTCATATTCACAAAAATCAATCCATCAAAAATACAAAAATATGTAGCTGCATCAAGCATTGCATCCATACATCGCATACTTGTGGTCGTACAGGTCAAAGGCACCATAGGCTATAATTATTTTGCTAGTCCATCCTGTTCCACTTTACAAAACAACAAAAACACCATGCATCGCTTTTAACACTAGAGTCAGTGGTCTTTTAATGTATCAAGAGTTTTCATGATTCAGTCATCATGTTGCTCCTTAGCTACGTAATGTACCGAGTCAGACAAATTTTACGAAGGTAGAGTTACACTTGAAATACACCTTGTTACGTAACATCCCAACACAAATTAAAACACATAAAACAATTCCTAAGTTGTGTGAACGAAAGATGAAACCTGTAGGGTAATCCAAGTCACCATAAGCGAAATGGATATCATGCTCATCCCCCTATGCGAATGACCCCAAGAATGTTGAGAGTTGGCAAAAGGACAAGCATCCTCCCTACCCAATTCCCTAAGAATCCCTAGTTCTCATAGTTGCAAAAAATCAAAAATTTGCAAAACGTCAAAACTCAAATATTTGACATCCTACATTGCACAAATCAAACAGCACAAACGATAGTGATTTTCGTCACTCCATATCCCCAATCCCTTGCTAAAAAGAAAAACAAATCAAAATAAATAGTGATCTTATCACTACAAACGAGCAAGTATCCCAATACAATTGAAGAAAATAAGGGAGTTGAAATTGAATCCCTGGAACTCTCAACATTCTAAAAGGTCATGAGGTAAGCCTCAGTACCAGTTTGGTTGATAGCCTATCGGTAACTGGCGGTAAACTTCTCGCATGACGATATATTTGTCACATTAACTTGCGTACAGATCAATGTTTGCATGTGGAAGAGCTAGCTTATGGCATCCTAGATAACATCGTAGATTAATCTAACTGAATACAACAAAGGAGTTAGTGGAGCTAATTAGGTGATCCTTAGTACAGGTTCGATTGAAAGCCCATCTGGCACTGGCGGTATCCTGAAAAATACCACATAAATGAACTCAATTGCACACACAGGGATGCAAAATAGCTTGGTCAAAAACAAGTCCGATTCATACCTTGTTCAAAAGTCTTGTAAGATAGAGTACAGTCATGGCTAGTGAGTTAAAACTGTCTGAGTCTCAGAAAAAACTTAGCTACATTTCTAAACCAACTGCGCTGCTTTTCATCCTTACAATACCATCAAAAAATACAAAAAGATAAAAACCCCATGTATACATACAGAGTCATACATCATAGCAATCGTCTAAAAACAAAATAAAGAGTGTCTTAAATAGTCTATGGTGTCATAACCAACCATCACAAAATTCCATTCATCCATTTTTGCATATCACATAAAAAATCAAAAAAATTTGCATTCATCATAACATAAGCAATCATCAAAATAAATAAACACGCATTCATCCATAGTCATTAAGCCATCATGAATAAACATCAGATCATCACATGTACATAACCAAAATAAAAACCGGTTATTATTATATATATATATATATATATATATATATCATCAAAAATATGCCCGCAGGCTACAAAACTGGTCCTCAGACCCCATAATCATATAACAAAACCCACCCCAAGGCATTGACCACCATGATCATGCAGGATCAGTGTGACGGGAACTACCCCTCATGGTGTGGGTCCTATGGGACCCTGTAGGGTGGATACTACTAGCCCCCGCATCATGCCTGCTACCACCTCCCTCATCCAATCGCCTGCGATGAGATGATGTTGACTGCTCAGTCACACTCTCCCTCGTCTGGTGCGAAGATCCACTCCTCGAGGGCTCAGGTAGCCGCCCACCAAGGTGGATGACCTCCCTCTCCAAGTCTAGCCGATGCTGACACCACTCTGCCTCCCGTCGATGGTAGTAAGATACCGCATCATCTCGTTGTGCCAAAACCCTATCTCGCTCAGCTATCTGGGCCAGTAGGAGATCCCTCTCCCGCAGTGCATCCCCCAGCTCCAGATCTTGCATCCACAGTAGCTCTGTCAGTCGTGCATTTTTAGCGCATATCTCAAACTCCATCCCCTCTATATCAGCCTAAAGTACATGACCCTTCAGAACAGCAGCCTATCCTGGCTCCCACTGCTCCTCCATGTCCTGCATGTCCGGCTGATCCGGAGCTCCCAAATCTACATCCTCATCCCCCACCTCAACCATGTCTGCGTCATCCACTGGAACTCCCCAATCATCCCCTACTACCTCAATACCATCCACTACCGCCTCCACACCTCCTAATGGACCCTCTCATCTCCATCGTCGTAGCACCCACCATGAGTCATACTCAGTGGTAGTACCGACATCATCTACGTCCAGGACGTCAATCATAGCATCTGACTCCTCACCCAATGGCGCGGTGACCGGTCGATCTAGACCCCTCTCATCTCCCCGACGTCGATAGACCACGGGCTCACCAGACAACCCCTGGCACACCCCAAACTGTCGTGTAACCCGGCTATATGAGAAAAACTCATGCTCGATCCCGTGCCGCCCAATCAACCACCGCTCCTTGCGTATATGTCGAAGCCACTCCCTAGCCTTCGGCCAGGCTGGACAGTCTCGATACAGGCACCAAACCACATCCCCTAGAGTGAGCCAAGAAAAAGCATCAGTATAGTGCTCTATGACACTTGCCCATCGTCGACTCTACCCCTGCTCCACAGACCGCCGCCATAGAACTACGTAACCTATCTCCCTGTCCTCCATCACCGCCCAAATCATCCATGGTAACCCGATCGGCCTCTCAACTGCTATGTGCTGCCAACCCCAACACTATAGTAGGTAACTGCAGCTGACCCCCTTCCACTACCGATAGCGGACCCCATACAGCTCCCCATAGAGCTGTGCCAACAGTGTCTGTCCCCATCTCAAAATCAATGGTGCCTCTATCGGGCACTCCACCAACTGCCACACCAAATCCAATAGATTCCATGGGAACCTCGTGCCTAAAAAGTAAGGTAGAAGCATGTTAGAAATGAGGCCCATAAAGAATGCGTGCCTCACTCCTAACACCCCCCTCTCTTGCCACCAGCCAACCAAAATCCCGCCAGCCTGGCAGTCCACCTTGGATGTCTCCACTGGGTTCGCTACACCCAGCCGCTCCCCATACCCAAAGCATCTCGTAAGTACAGTAGTTCACTGATCAAATGGTGATGTCCTAATAGGCAACCCATCTATCAGAATCTGAAGCAACCGATAGACATCCTCTAGAGTCACAGTCATCTCCCCTATCGGAAGATGAAAGGTATTGGTCTGCGGATCCCAAAGTTTGATCAGGGCTGTCAGATAGGCCTAATATGGGACCATAGGCTCCAGTCGAGCCACTTGCTTGAGCCCAAGGGCATCAAGCCATTCCCAGTCATCATCAGTCAGTGCCCCTCGCACCTTAGTAAAAGCAGCAGGTACACGGTATCGACTTCTAACAACCTGCAAAAGAAAACAATTCAACAAAAAAATTAAAAATCATGGAAAAGAACTGTACAGCAATAACAAGCACAAAAATTCAAATAAAAAAAAAAAAAAAAACAAATTTTCAGTTCCAAGGTTTCTAATCTTAACTGATTAATTCAAAAACAGCATAAAAAAAAAAAATTAAAAACACAAAAAAAATACGTCTAGGGTTTTACGTTCCGTTATCCTAGGGGTTAGTCGTAACCAAAATTATTTACCTAGGTTTTACGTTACGTTTAATTGTACAGTAAGTCTTAGTTGCCTTCAATCCAGTTTAAGGGTTTAAGGTTTAAAACAAATTTTGAAAACATTATCACAAAAATAATTAAATAAAACAAGTGCAATTTTAAACAAAAATAAACTCTAGGTAGCACTTACAGGTTTCGCTTTGGCTCCGTAGCTCGAACCAGTGTGTGCACTCATGATGGCAGAGAGAATTTCAGCAGCGCTTCGCTTTGCAGAATTACCTCCTCCTCCCAGAGCTCCAAAATCGCAAGAAAAATTTGACACAAATGAGCCCAAATTCAAGTTTTGGCCCTTAAATAGGCCTTTTGAGCTGGAATTCGTCCTTGACTGGGACAAGCGCTCTGGTTAGCATTCATCCCACCCAGGGATGAATTCTATAGCTGGAATTCGTCCCACCCAGGGACGAATTCTACAGCTGGAATTCGTCCCACCCAGGGACGAATTCAGGCCAAAACTTCAAAAACATCAAAAAATGATCAAAAATGCACCAAAAATAGACAATAAATTTTCCCGATAGGAGTGCTGCTGCACCTGACATCCAGGGCATACCAAATAGACATTGGAGTCACAAATTATCATTATCCTACTCCCTAAGAAGGCTACCATAGCCGGACCGCTCCACGGGAAGATGGATTTATGATAATTTAATCCCCAAATGGTGTCACAAAAAACAACAAAAACAATAAAAAATGCAACACAAACCAACAACAATAAGCATTGTCGAACACAAGTGCTCTTGCACTTAACCTTTGGGCAAAGAAATTCGATTTCGGGGTTCAAATTCTCACTCTCCTACTTCCCCAAGAGCCCCCCGGTTTCCCCCCACCCCACCAAAAGGGTTACACCCCAAAAATAGGTCCAAATGTTGGAAAAATTAAATGTACATTAAACCCCCCCTTCCCCTGCCCCCTGAGCCAAACCACCAAAAAAAACAAAACACGCCGAAAAAAAAAAAAAAAATTAAATAACAGCAAAAGGGCCCTTTGCCAAACACCACAAAAAGGAAACAACAAAAGAGAATGCATGCCCTTTCCATGTTTGGGGCATCAAAATTTGGTTAGGTTACCAAGAAACCCTAATCATTAGTGCTTTGGTTATCTATTTTTGCTCGGTGCTGCGCCATGCATAGCGCATCCCAAAAAGGGGCATCTGTAGACACCAAAATAGCACCAATCCGATTATGTGGTTGCAAACACTAATCGCTTTGACAAACACAGCCCCCAGGGTAGCCCTCAGAGGTTAAACAGTGGTCCTAACCACTTTCATAGCAATTTTGTAAGGTCAAGAGGCAATTTGGCACATTTAGGCACTTTGCTCAGTATTCGTCTCACCCAGGGACGAATTCAAACTGGGATCCATCTCACCCAGGGACGAATTCTGAATTCGTCTCTGGTCTAGACGAATTCCAAGTTTAACGGGAAAAAATAAGAATGGCACCAAGTGGCAGCCAAGGACAGTTAGTTGATGACTCCTGCCTCGCACGCATGTGTGGGTGGGCAGATAGGCCGTTAGAGGACTGTCACAAGGGCAGTTATGAAAGCCCAAGTCATGGAGGACTCCCCTCCCTCATGGGAAGACATGACCGCCACATGGCACCTATGACCAACACATGGTGCTTATGCTTCCCTCTCAAAAGAGACCCCATGGGTCTATAAAAGGTGGGAATTTTCTCACCCAAAGGAGAATAGATTGGAGGTGATTTCAAGAAATGAAGTATTGTCCGATTGATTACCCACTTGCATATTTTTTATTCACCTTCTCACATCCACTAATCTCTTTCGCAAGGGAGGTTATTGGGTGGTTTTTGGAAGCGTGGATCCAACCCAAATCCAACATTTGACCACCTTACACCACCAATTTGCAGACACCCCAATCCTAAGAGGTTTTGGGCCCATCTCTAGTGGATTGGCGCCGAAATCAAGTGCCAACGGTGGGAGGCCCACTTGGGCACCCCGCATTTTCTAAGTTTTATTCTAAAGCGTTCTAGATTATTTTCTCATGTTGCATATTGTGTTATTCTATTTAGTGAACTCATAGCTTCAATTCCACAACATTTTGATCAGATTTTATCACGTCTTTTGTCACTTTGTTGTCCTACTAACTTGCAAGAGGCGATATCGAATTCTCAAGGATAGAGGCCAAATTGGGAGAATCCGACTATCTGGGTCGTCCCAAAATGGCCCCAATTACATAACCCCTCTATTTGCAGGTTTTTTGGAGGTCTTGGGAGTCAAAATTGGAGCAACATCACTTTGGCTTTTTCAACACAGTCGAATTCGTCCCACCCAGGGACGAATAGCAGTCAGAATTCGTCCTGCCCAGGGACAAATTCCAGGTGAAGGCAGATTGGCTGACTCTTTCAATGGCAGTGGCCCTCTGGTAATGTCTTCTGACCTCTTTCAAATTTGCAGGTGACTTAGACCCATTTTATTCACTGTATTTGACAATCTTTTGCATGCATCTTTTGGCAATTTCAAAGAACGAACTTTCCTTTTTGTCACAGGTGCTACTGACATCTTTGTTGTTTCTTTGTTCGTAGGAAGAGCAGCAGGGGTTAAGGACTCATCAACATCAGCGACAACATCGTCTTGGCCCGCCCATCTCAAGTGTGGGCATGCGGAAAGAGGAACATTAAGTCTTGATTGTAATCAAATTCTTTTAACGCTCCTAACCCCTGAAAAGGGAGGAGGCGTCTTTGTAACAGAGATCAAGAGAGTTTAATGAAAGGGTTGTGTTTTCTCCATTTTCTTGTATCTCATTTCAATGCATCTCTTTCATTTCATGCATTCTACATTTTTAGGACTTAAGCGTATTTTATTTTGAATGCATCGCAATTAGTGTTTCCTTCGCCCGGAATCTTGTGCTTTCACCTAGTTTCTTCTTGTGTTTTTTTTTTGCTTCTCTTTGGTTCATTCAGTTTTTTTTAGTTCCCTAGCTCATTCTATTATTTATTTTGTTTCCTCTGTTGATTCTTGCCTTAATAGTCTTCTGGTCTAGATAGGTCATTGTTTTGTTCATTGTTTTTTTTTCTTTTTTCTTCTTTGTTTCTTTTTTTAGTTTTTTTAAGGTGGGTGGGTTATTTTGTTTTATTTTGTTTTTGTGTTCTTTCTATTGTTTTTTGTTGTTCTTGTGTTTTTGTTGTTTTTTTTTTTTATGTTTTTTGTTATTGTTCTTGTTCTTGGGTTTCTCTTTGTTTGTGTTATTTCATGTTTTTATGTGTGAGTGTTTTCTATGTTTTTTGTTTTTTTTATTGTTTGTTGTTGGTTGTTTTTTATTTTTATTTTTTAGGTTTTGGTTGTGTTTATTTTTCATGTTTTTTTGGGTTGTCTTTGTAGTGTTCTGTTGTTTTTGTCTTGTTTGTGTTTTGTTATGTGGTTCTTGTGTTTTTATATGTGGTTTGTGTTGTGGTTTTTTTTTCTTATTGTGCATGTTTGGTTGTGCTTTTGTTTTTGACACACTCAAGGAGCATGTTTTTTTATTTTATTTTATTATTTTTGTTGTTATTTACTTATTTTTAAATTGGTTTTGTGTGTTTGTTTGCTCCTTGAGTATGTCAAAGGTGGTAGGCCAGGTCCGAGTCCTGGGAATTTTTGGTGGAATGGAACCCCTGCCTCCTTGGGTCTTACCCGAAAGTGGCATCCCTTTTGGGATGTTTTCCACAAATTAAAAATAAATAAATAAATAAATTATTATCAACTTTTCATAAAAATTACCTTCAAATTTTTTAATAAGTTCATCTTGTCAAGGGATCGAGAGTGAGAGACCACTACTGCTACCCTTGTTGTAATAACTCGTCTTAACCAATTTAATTGGATGTATGTAATATTACAAACTATGACTGGTCTTAACCAATCATAGAAGATTGTTCTATGTTTCCAATATTGCTCTACTCTTATACCCGATTCTCTTAACCATAACTTCTCTTAACCACAACTTTTACATAATCTAAAATCCTTTCACACGGAATGGACCTCCCATATTTTAAGGACTCAACATGGCAATCACATAACCTATTTAATTGAATGTATGTGATGGATGTAATCTTACAAACTATAACTGGTTTTAACCTAGTTAATATCTCTAAAGAAAAAATCTCACTCCTTGATCTTAAATACAAGTTCTCCCTCTTCCAGAACCATAGACCATTTCCCGTTACTTTAAACTTGTGAAAATGATGAGGAAAAATCTCTTTTTAAGGAAATCCATTAAATAATTTGAACTTAATCCCCATTTCCATTAATTCAATTTAAATCTCTAAAAAAAACCAACTAATATCTATTAAACTTGCATATTTATAATCTCCTTTTAAAAATAATTGCATTATGTTTTATTATCTCATCTTAATCCTGGATAATCACTTATAATCACTTATAATTTATCATGAATATTGCTTTAAAGATAGAAGATAGTTACATTATCACATTGACAAAAGATGTGGAATCTATTTACAGCTAAAAAATTTAACCTTTTAGGTTGTGACTTGCAATAGCTAGTTGCCCCTCCTTGAACCTTAAAATATATATTTTTTAATATGCTATGTTATAATTTAAACTTGGATAAGAATCTAAAAACCATGTTAGTGTGGTATCTCACAAGGGCGGTTGTATACTTTGGTTAAGGACCGACATATAAGCAATAGCAACCAATTAGTCTCTCATTAATGACGCCTATTTATATTTTTAAGTACAATTTTTTTTTCCCAAAATACAAGGAATCAATAATTTTAGTATTGTATTATAGGAGGTATAAAAGATATTGTTTTATTTTTATATAATATTTAAAGTTTATGTATATAATTTAGTTATATTATAAACTTATATTATATTTTATTGTTATAATTGAAAGATTTAATATGAATTAATTTAATTTATTAAATATAATTTATGAGTAAAATGAATATTATTTTGTAATTTAAATTTAATTTATTTGTTTTTATTTTAATTTTATATAACACTTAAAACCTAATCTTCAAATATTGATTTATAAATGATATAGTACAAATAAATATCATTTTCATTCATTTTTAAATATTATATTTTAAAACTCAATCATGTCTTGGAGTTCAACTAAAGGAAAATGCTTTCATTTTTTATCTACATGCATATACCTTATATTTTAAGAATAATTACATTATGCTTTATTATCTCTTTGTTAAAGGTCATAACTGGTGTTAACCAATTTAACTGGATGTATGTAATCTTACAAACTATAACTGGTATTAACCATTCATAGAAGAGTGTTCTATGTTTCCAATATTGCTCTACTTTTATATCTGATTCTCTTAACCACAACTTCCACATGCTCTAAAATCCTTTGACAGGGAATGAATCTCCCACATTTTAAGGACTCAACATGGCAATCACACAAACTATAATTGGTATTAACCTATTTAACTGGATGTATAACTGGTCTTAACCTTTTTAACTGGATGTATAAAAGGATATTGTTTCATGTTTTATTTTTATATAATATTTAAAGTTTATATATATATATATATATATATGTATATATACTATAAGGTCATATTCTATGTTAATGTTATAATTGAAATATTTAGTATGAATTAATTTGGTTTATTAAATAGAATTTATGAGTAAGATGAATATTATTTTGTAATTTAAATTTAATTCATTTGCTTTTATTTTAATTTTATAAAACACTTAAAAAATAATCTTCAAATATTGATATATAAATGATATAAAACAAATAAATATCATTTTTATTCATTTTCAAATATTATATTTTAAAACTCAATCATGTCTTCAAGTTCAAGTAAAGGAATATCTTTATTTTTGTCTACATGCATATGCCTTGTAATTTATTTTAAAGCAATGTTAAATCCACAAAAACTTAATTGATAAAGCTCTACTCTCATACCTGATTCTCTTAACCACAACTTCTGCATGCTCTAAAATCCTTTCACACTGAATGGATCTCCCATATTTTAAGGACTCAACATGGCAATCACACAAACTATAACTAGTCTTAACCTATTTAACTGGATTTATAACTGACCTTAACCTATTTAACTGGATGTATGTGGATGTATGTGATGGATGTAATCTTACAAACTATAACTGATCTTAACTAATTACTAAATATTATTCTATGTTTCCAATATTGCTCTAATCTTATACCCAATTCTCTTAACCACAACTTCTGCATGCTATGAAATCAACTTTTGTATGTGTTTGAGCTTTCCTTCTTCGCCCTCCATCTTAAACGCCTGCTCTATATAATCCATACTTCTATCCATTCCTCTATCACACTTGGACATAAGCATCTCTTAGTTAACAAGTTTTCAAGATGAAGAACAATAGGGAAATTCTTGCGCTAGCAGCTATTACGATTGCCATGATGATGTATGTTTCCTCTCAAGGTGTTGAAGCTGTTTACAGTCCTGCAAGTATACAGTCCAAGCCAGGTAAAATATTGATTCATATTGCTACCAAACTTCTATTTTTTCTAACTTCTATATTTTTTATATCATTGAATTCGACTCACGTTTGTGTGTAATGAATTTGTTGATATTACAGTAGGAGGTGGCATTGGGAATGAAGACACTGGAATCTCTGGACTCGTATTCTCTGTGCCATGCACAGCGACCCGGTGGATTCCATTTCCTTGCACAAAAGCAGAAGATACTGACACATTTTGCACATGTCATCTTACGACTTAATAGTAATCCCTTTGTGTAGTCAATTATCTGACTCCGAGGCTTCCCTCATGGTAGACGTAAAGCTTAAGATTTAGGCTTCATAAATAAATCATACTATATTCTTAAATATTTGTGAGTGTTTTTCGAATGTAGTGCCTCGTCTTTTATAATGAATAAAATCAAATGATGTTTAAAATCGTATCTTTACATATGGTCTCGTATCTTTACATATGGATATTTATGAGCAAGGAGGATTAAATTTGTATTTTTAAAGTATAGTTAGTAAAAGAGAACTAATTATTATTTTAGATTGTTTACTTGGAGGTTGTTTACTAGAGGAAAGGTTGTATACATCACCATAATTAATATTAAAAATATTATTATTTAAGAATTTTTATTTAAATTTATAATTTAAAAATATTTATAGATATAGATAGCAAGTAATTATAAACATTAAAATTTGTATATTTAATTGATTTTTTTGAATTTGAAATGGTTATATGATCATATAATTGTATTAGAATAATATTATCATGTATAATATATATTTGTGGGTGTTCTGAATGTAGTGCTTCATATTTTATAATGTATAAAATTTAAATTCGTATCTTTCCATATGGATACTTATGAGTAAATTTGTAACTTGGAGGTTGTTTAGTAGATATAGTAGAGGAAAGGTTGCATAAAGACCTTAGATCACAATAATTAATATTAAAAATATAATTATTTAAGAATATTTAATTAAATTTATAGTTCAAAGTCTTAGATTTATTTTTATTTGTACATATTAAAATCCTTAAGTTTATTTTAAAATAACATGTATAAGCTTATGTCTCACCATATTTCTTTGAATGATAGGGTCTGTTGACGTTGTCTTTCTCTAGCAAGCTAGGGTTTATAGTGGATAGTCTCAGTATGATTCAAATCATATGACCATATTAATATCCTTAAGAAGGGTGAGAAGGTTGTTCCTTCTTATACTGATTTTTTAGAAACTCCCCAACTTTTTTTACTTTACGGTCTTCAAATAATTGTATCATAGACCGTTTTCCAAAGTGTTTCTTTGTATTTGCCAGACATTCGTAGAAATGTACCTCTGTACCTTTGTCTCTATTGCTCCTGTGGTAAGGTACCTTATAGCTATATGAAAGTCTGTCTCTATTGCTCCTGTGGTAAGGTACCTTATAGCTATATGAAAGTTCGTGAAATAAAAATTTAAAAATGAAAAACGAGGAACCGGAGTATCCTATATAAGGTGTAAGTTGTAAATACCGAGAAATTGGTAACAAAATTTATCTATGTTAAATGTTGATGTTACGAGAAAACTGAATGCTAAGAGTACCATATACTAGTTTAGATATATAAAATATATATATCTATAAACGTCCAGAGTTATCAATCTTGAGGCCTCTATCTATCACACCCCCAATAAAATGGGGAGAGAAGAGTTTGAGGAAAGAAACAAATAATATTAAAAAGTTTAAGCACCATTTTAATTTAAATAGTTTAAATATTTTTTAAATATTTTAAATCCACCCTAACCCTTAATTTCGGCGGATAATTTTCTTGGAATGGCATAGAGAAATTTGTAACAAACTTTATCTATGAATACTAAGAATTTGAATGGGCCTATGATAAGGCTTATATCCAACGGAAATAATGATTTTATATATTTTTTTGGGAGGGGTGGGGATACATAATAAAATTGGTAACAAATGTTAATGTTAGGAAAAGCGAATGCTATGTTTTTTCTTTAATTTTTTTTTTTATATATAGCGAAACGGCTCGGAAATATTAGTATGCCTTCCTATTACTACTGTCTTAGAAATATATCCAACTGTAAATATTAGTACTGTATTCTTTCCTTTGCAAAGAGTTTGAAGCCCTTGTTTACTTACATATCAAGGATCAACATTCCTTAGGATTTTGCAATAGGGCAACCTGTCCTTTTACAAAACCGAGGTGCTTGGGGATCATCACTGATTAATAAAGGACTTCAAGACATGTAACATATGTGCCAAACACAGAAAAAATGATTGTAAAGACTAAAATGACCATATCAATCACCTCTTGTGGAACATCTAGAGAATTTTTAAAAGCTTTGATGTAAATCAGTGCCTGAAAATAAAATGCAAGAAATGCACAGACTCAGCTCCCCACCAAAGAAACAAAGATGCTGAATCTAGGAACAGATGATGCAAGTAGTGCACGTATAACAACAAAGCCTGCGAGAAGAATTTTAAAACCAGCTGTTTTGCATCAATTTCATTTCAAACATTAAATAAAACAGTATGGATAATGACGATTAAAAGGATCATGCAAAGGCCCACCGTCAGAGAATTATAGGTCAATCATTTAGAAGATTGAGTGTAACTATATCTTGAGTTTCATTGTTGTTTGCAAGATATCCTATCTGAACATAGTAATGATGAAATAGGCACAAGCCAAAACTCTGCCAAAATTCTGTAATTCTCTTATTTAAGCTTCAAGTCAATCTCTCACAGCAAATACCAACACCAGCAACAAAAGGTAATACCTTATTGAAACAAACCCTTTACATTAATCTCATCCAGGGTTGGAATATAAAAGAATAGAAGAGAGGAGAATCGAAAGATTTCAATGTCCACCACTCACAACCAACCTCTCGAAAAGGCAATGTCAATATGACATGAGATATGACTTCCAATGCATACGGAACACAATAATGTATAAAGGAACAAACTAATTTAAAATAAAAATAAAATGAATCAGCATAAAAGCAGTAGAATAACCCTAAAAAAGAGGGTGGCATAAGTTTAAAATGGTATATTCCTATGTTGGAATTTAGTTCCACAAATTAATTTAAAATAAAAATAAAATAAATCAGCATAAAAGCAGTAGAATAACCTTTAAAAAGAGGGTGGGGTAAGTTTAAAATGACATATTCTTATGTTGGAATTTTGTTCCACTTTAATACCTCTTCTAATTGAATTGTGTGTATATCTATAACTTATATGTGAAGAGCTAAAATCAAATCATTTCATTTCAAATGTCTAAGAATTTTGGTTTATTCTCTGGTGTACGTAATTAAAATCAAATAATTTCATTCCATTTCATTTACCTAAGATTTTAATTTTCTAAAACTCACATCCCTTATACATCTCACCAATTTTAAGACCTTTTTGTTGTATAAAACTCTCACAAATTAGCATATATAGGACCTTTTTGTTGTATAAAACTCTCAAGAACAAATGAGCTCTACGAAAGTCAGTAAGATCACTATACTTTAATTCCTCGGTTTTTCAACCCACTTTTGCCATCTTGTCCAACATATCCCATGTCCTCTTCAAACAAAACAGCAGACCAGCCACCCCCAAATTTCATCTGATAGATGATAAAAAAAAAACAGTTGAAAACATTAACTGCGAACTCCTTTCAAACATTTGTATACGTAATTGAATCATATGTCAACAAAAATCACCATACTGTGATTTAACTAGAATATGGTGCGACTTTCTAGAGGCCTTAACGAAATTAATATTAATATCGATTTGGGTATGTTATTTCTAGTATTCGGTAAACATACTTCATTCTTAAGAGTGTTCATAACACCTTTGTATGGAACTTGTAACTCATTTTGGAGACATTACGAACGCATCATATTTCATACAATTAAAGAAATTAATATCGATTTGGGTATGTTATTTCAAGTAGTATTCCGTAAACATTCTTCATTCTTTAGAGTGTTCATAACAGCTTTGTATGGAACTTGTAACTCATTTTGGAGACATTACGAACGGATCATATTTGATACAATTACAGTATTGAATTCCAATATACAACAAGGCCCATAAACGTTTTAGCATTCCAAAAAAGAAAAGGAACCAAAAAAAAAAAAAAAAAAAAACCTTCAATATCCTTAAAAAATCATAAGATAAACTTATTTGAACAGGGACAAGCTTTATAGGGTAGATTAAGATTTTGGCTCTAATTATTTCCTTGAATGTTTGTCTTTCTTCAATAGGCTAGTGTTTATAGTGGACAATTTGGTCTCGCTATGATTCCTTGGACCTTTGTTGGTGGGTTAAGGTTTATAGTGAGAGTCTTTATTTGGTGGGCTAGGGTTTATAGTGTAGAGTCTCGTCTTGGTGGATGGTCGCTATAATATTATTTTTGTGTTAATGCAAGATGAAAATTTGGCAATAATTATAGACCTATAATTTTTATTCAACAAACATAGACTTGTAATTCAATAAATATGGACCTACAACTCATATTGGGATGTGCATTCATGACATGTCATTATTTTTAATACTTTTCTAAATAGTATGTGAATTAATACATAATATTTCTTACACTGCAGTCATGGCAAATACAAAATAAATCCAAAATAAGGAGCTTCTTTCCTTCTTGGGAACTAGAATCTAATGCCTTGCAATTATGTGGTGGGTGGAAACCAAAATAAATGTAACAAAATGTCTTTATTTTTGGATTGCATAATTACATGTATTTTTTTACAAGAAAAAAATCATAATTTTATTTCAAGAGTGAAAGAAAATTACACTTCTCAGGTGCCTTAGCACAAACAAAAATCTAGATAAAAGCATATTATTGTGATTTTGAATCAGTGAAAAAGAAACCAATCAAAGCAGATTACTAGGATTCAAGTCGAACAAATCAAAAAGGAAAAAATTCTATATTTGAAATAACATGGGGATAATAAGGATAAATATCCTTATATATCAATACTTAATCATCCAAACAATCTCTGTGACTAAAACCTGCATAGAAAGAGTAAAAAATAAACCAACAAAATAGAAAAGAAATAGTTAGAAATTTCCCTAAAACTAACTCAAAGTAAAAAATAACCTAGAGGTAACATAGAAACTAGGGATATGATATGTGGGTGAAAGAAGAAACTCCATCCTTGTTCTCTTCCAAACCTTCTAGAACCTGTTGATTTTATTTTGATAACCTAACTGCTTCTTGATTTAATTCCCTATAAACATGTGTAAAAGAGATATTTTTAAAAATAGAAATCACCTCTAGTAGTTCATCTTTCATTGGTGTAATTAGTTTATTTTTTAATTGAGTATATCTATTCATCCATTTGATGACTAGAGTGAAATTTCAAAAAAATTGTATTTTTTTTCATATTTCTCTCCAAAACATACTTCATTAGCAATCTTAACACCTAAAACTCACCAAAATGATTGGAACTTGTCCCAAAACCTGCTTTAAATTTGATATAGTGGGTATCTAAGAAGTACATAATACCTCATGCACTACCAAAATTTGAGTATCTCTGACTAGCCCCATAAAAAAAGCCCATGGCCGAGTCATTTCAATGAACAAATTGTCTACTTGTTGAGGTTTCTTATGTTTGTCAGGCCCTTTATTGATTGAGACCAAAGTCCTCACCTGAAATATGACTTGAAATGGGGAATTTACTTCCCATCAGAAATAGCTCTATTTTGTGCCAACCATTTACCCCAACATATAAGACATGGTAAAGAAAGAACCGTTTCAACTCTTTTTTCAAAAAATACTATCGTAAGCATACCTCCACTGTTTCTCCTTCCTAAATATTTTGTACTCTAGTTATATGTTTAGCTTCTAACTAAATCTATTGAGAAAGAGGGTATTTGATTAACATCCTAGATAATCACTTATGGTTTACCTTAAATACTTCTTGGATAAGGATGATTATGTATTTGTTTTTCCTTTGTCCCTCATTAAAGCATCCTTACTTTTAGTTAAGGCTTCCATAAATGACTT
The DNA here is from genome assembly GCA_028583015.1 of Wollemia nobilis. Lineage (NCBI taxonomy): Eukaryota > Viridiplantae > Streptophyta > Pinopsida > Araucariales > Araucariaceae > Wollemia > Wollemia nobilis. Next base: position 17,428 of record JAQPPZ010010819.1, read on the forward strand.
TTCTTCCTTGTTACCTAGCCTTCCATTATAAAAATCCTTAGTCTCTTTAAATTTATTCAAATAATTGGAATAACATCTCTAAAGGTAAGGCTTGACTAGTTCATATGTATATAAAATATTAATGATAGTCCTCTAAATACACCTTTGTAACACATATATATAGATGAAATCCTTATGCTAGAAATTTACCTAATAGTAAATTAATATGTTAATATTCCAAGTGGCAATATAAGTAGGGTCATCGGTCCTTCCTTTGTCTGATTTGAATAAGGTTGAATGGAATTGGTGTTAGTGTACGGGTTGGGGTGTTTTATTTTAAAGTAGGGTGTGAGAGGGACTTTCATGTATGTTTCTTATGGACCTTTGATCCCAAAGGCCCAACTTTAAATAAATGATTTTTATGCTGGGAAGCCCCATAACCTCTTTCTTCAACACAAGAAAAGTTATATCTTTGAAGCTTGGTGCTCGAATTAATGAAACTACAACAAAAATCAAATATAGAAATTTATTTGTGTTAATTTAAGGGACTAGTTGAACATGAAATAGGTAGGGTGATTTCTAAAGGCTAGAATAGAGACTCCTCTTGAAAATCAATATCAATTTTACGAATTTTAAGAATTTTTTTTATATCTCCTACTTGCACTATATTTTAACCTTCCTAATTAAATATGTTTTATTTTTATTAGGTTCTACATATCTATTATCTATATGATATTTTTAATATTTTTATTAATATTAAATAAGTTACCTACATTGATCTTATATATGGAAAATATTATCTTAATAATATATTCTCATGTATTTTTAAATAAAATATGCATTTTATCTTAAAAACACAAATAATAATATCAAATGATATGAATATTATCAAGATATTATTTGTTTGTTTTTGCTTGAGACAAAAAGGTTGTACTCTAATCCCCATCCTTAACAAATAACAACTCTTTCCTTTAAAACTTAGAAGAGGTTTTTGTGTGGGATAACTCTTACAAATACTATTCATGCCCCTTAAATCCCTAGGTAAATAAATATATAGCTAGGATTGGATGTCATCTTCAATTGCTTTATGAAGTGCAATTAGCACCATGAGGGTGGGTTCAATTGCTTTCAAGAGTACAAATGATATTCATGTGCCATAAAAACCCTAGGTAAATAAATAATTATCTAGGGTTGGATGTCATCTTCAATTGCTTTATGGAGTACAATTAACACCATTTTCTTTTCTTATTCATATCTAAGACTATTATTAAGATGTTATAGTATTGTTATATAACTAGCTTGGATATAAAGGATATATATTTAAAAACATCGAGAGTTATCAATATCAAGGTGCCTATCTCATTTCTTGAGGGTGTGATCTCCAAGATAGATGCCTCAGGATTGATAACTTTCGATGTTTTTAGATATATATCCTTTATATCTAAGCTAGTTTATTAAATAGTTGCAATGGTTGGTTAGTCGGTTGTTTTAGTTTAAATATTTTTGTTAATGTCAGTTTTTTTAATTAAAAAAAAAAAAATTATGTATAACCTCTTTGCCTCCTACCCTTGCCATTGTAGGAACGCTTCTCGGCATAACTACAATTAAATTTTTAATTTAATATAATTAATTAAAAATATAAATAATAATATAAAATAAATATATCAAAGTTAAAAAAAAAATTAAATTATTATCAACTATTCATAAAAATTACCTTCAAATTTTTAATAAGTTCATCTTGTCAAGGGATCGAGAGTGAGAGACCACTACTGCTACCCTTGTTGTAATAACTTGTCTTAACCAATTTAACTGGATGTATGTATTCTTAGAATACAAACTATGACTGGTCTTAACCAATCATAAAAGATTATTCTATGTTTCCAATATTGCTCTACTCTTATACTCGATTCTCTTAACCACAACTTCTACATGATCTAAAATCCTTTCAAATGGAATGGACCTCCCATATTTTAATGATTCAACATGGCAATCACATAAACTAAAACTAGTCTTAACCTATTTAGCTGGATGTATAACTGATTTTAGCCTATTTAATTGGATGTATGTGATGGATGTAATTTTACAAACTATAACTAATTTTAACCTAGTTAATATCTCTAAAAAAAAAATCTCACTCCTTGATCTTAAATACAAGTTCTCCCTCTTCCAAAACCATGGGCCATTTCCCGTTACTTTAAACTTACTTTCAAACTTGTGAATATGACGAGGAAAAATCTGTTTTTAAGGAAATCCATTAAATAATTTGAACTTAATCATCATTTCCATTAATTCAATTTGAATCTCTATAAAAATCCAACTAATATCTATTAAACTTGCATATTTATAATCTCCTTTTATGAATAATTGAATTATGTTTTATTATCTCATCCTAATCCTAGATAATCACTTATAATTTATATTGAATACTACTTTAAAATAAAATACAAGGCATATGCATGTGGAAAAAAGATAATTGCATTATCATGTGGATAAAAGATGTGGAATCTATTTACGGTTTTAAATATTAACCTTTTAGATTGTGATTTGCAATAGCTAATTGCCCTTTCCTAGAGCCTTAAAATATATATATTTTTAATATGCTATGTTATGATTTAAACTTGGATAAGAATCTAAAAACCATGTTAGTGTGGTATCTCACAAGTGCGGTTGTATACTTTTGTTAAGGACCGATATATATAAGCAATAGCAACACACTAGTCTCCCCATTAATAATCGCTATTTATATTTTTAAATACAACTTTTTTTTTTCCAAAATACAAGGAATCAATAACTTTAGTATTGTATTATAGGGGTATACAAGGATATTGTTTCAATTTTTTTTTATATAATATTTAAAGTTTATGTATATAATTTAGTTATATTATAAGGTCATATTATATTTTATTGTTATAATTGAAAGATTTAATATGAATTAATCTAATTTATTAAATAGAATTTATGAGTAAGATGAATATTATTTTGTAATTTAAATTTAATTTATTTATTTTTATTTTTATTTTATAAAACACTACTTTAAATGTAATCTTCAAATATTGATTTATAAATGATATAATACAAATAAATATCATTTTAATTCATTTTTAAATATTATATTTTAAAACTCAATCAGTCTTGGAGTTCAAGTAAAGGAATATCCTTTCATTTTTTGTCTACATGCATATGCCTTGTATTTTAAGAATAATTGCATTATGCTTTATTATCTCTTTGTTAAGGTCATAACTGGTGTTAACCAATTTAATTGGATGTATGTAATCTTACAAACTATAATTGGTCTTAACCATTCATAGAATATTGTTCTATGTTTCCAATATTGCTCTACTTTTATATCTGATTCTCTTAACCACAACTTTCACATGCTCTAAAAGGATATTATTTCATTTTTTATTTTTATATAATATTTAAAGTTAATATATATATATATATATAAATAAAAGGTCATATTCTATCTTAATGTTATAAGTGAAAGATTTAGTATGAATTAATTTAGTTTATTAAATAGAATTTATAAATTTAATTCATTTGCTTTTATTTTAATTTTATAAAACACTTAAAAATTAATCTTCAAATATTGATATATAAATGATATAAAACAAATAAATATCATTTTTATTCATTTTCAAATATTATATTTTAAAACCCAATCATGTCTTTAAGTTCAAGTAAAGTAATATATTATTTTTTGTCCACATGCATATGCCTTGTAATTTATTTTAAAGCAATGTTAAATCCACAAAAACTTAATTGATAAAGCTCTACTCTCATATTGTTATAACTGGTCTTTATCTATTTAACTGGATGTATAAAGGATATTGTTTCATTTTTTGTTTTTTATATAATACTTAAAGTGTATATATATATATATATATATATATATATATATATATATATAATATATATATATATAATTTAGTTATACTATAAGGTCATATTCTATTCTAATGTTATAATTGAAATATTTAGTATGAATTAATTTTGTAATTTAAATTTAATTCATTTGTTTTTATTTAAATTTTATAAAACACTTAAAAAATAATCTTCAAATATTGATATATAAGTGATATAATATAAATAAATATTATTTTTATTTATTTTCAAATATTATATTTTAAAACTAAATTTCACATGGAATGGACCTTCCACATTTTAATATTCAACGTGGCAATCACACAAACTATAACTGGTCTTAGCCTATTTAAGTGGATGTATAACTGATCTTAACCTATTTTACTAAATGTATGTGATGAATGTAATCTTACAAACTATAACTAGTCTTAACTAATCACTAAAGATTATTCTTTATTTTCAAGATTGCTCTACTCTTATGCTGAATTCTCTTAACCATAACTTTTGCATGCTATGAAATCAACTTTTGCATGAGTTTGAGCTTTCCTTCTTTGCCCTCCATCTTAACCAAGATACTGAATATTGTGTGTAATGAATTTGTTGATATTACAGTAGGAGTTGGCAATGAAACCAAGATACTGGAATATTTGGACTCGCATTATCTGTGCCATGTATAGTGATCCATTGGAATCTATTTTCTTGTACAAAAGCAAAAAATGCTAACATATTATGCACATGTCATATTATGACTTAATAGTAATCCCTTTGTGTAGTCAATTATCTAACTATGAGGCTTCCCTCATGGCAATCTAAAGCTTAAGATTTAGGCTTCATAAATAAATCATACTATATTCTTAAATATTTGTAAATATTTTTGGAATGTAGTGCTTAGTATTTTATAATGAATATGTCTTAAATGTCTTCCAAAGACTGCTACACCCCATTTTCAGTTTTATCAATATTTTAGTTTTTTGCTTTTTCGTTCTCAAACCAATTTCTATTTTGGTTTTTGATATTTCGTTTTATTCTTATTCGATTTCTATACGTATTAAGTTTATCGGATTTAGGATTCTTATTTCTCGGATTCGGTATTGCCATTATTCATTATTTCAATTATTCGGATTTCGGATTTGGCATTATTCGGATTTAGCATGCATTCGGTATTTCTATTATTCGTATTTTGCATTATTTTGATATTCGGATTTGGCATTATTCCGATTCCTTATTTTCATTATTCGTTATTTACGTTATATCAGATTTCGGATTCGTTATTTCGATTATTCAAATTTTCAAAAAATATGGAATAAAGAAATAGATTGAAATAGATCCGGTTATGGTTCAAGGGGTCCCCGTCGTACTCCCAAAAGGGAGGCGGGGAACCCGATCCCTAACATGTCTCCCCCGACCGAAGGGAGGCTTACTTCTACGTATCCTGGCTTCCTCGCCTTAAATATGTATCCAGATGGATTAAATGATGGGATATATCCGCCATAAGTGTTGGATATAGTTCGATAGATTTATTAATATAATATGTCCACTTATAGATGTCTTTGTTGTTAAGTGCCTAAGGCCCTCCCCTCCCACGTTTGGCTCTGTCCAGGTTGCCTGGTAGGGATTTGGAGCGTTTGATAAAATATGAGGCACTACTAAAATATGAGTATCTCTGGCTAGCCCCATCAAAAAAACCCATGGCCGAGTCATTTCAATGAACAAATATGACTTGATACGGGGAATTTACTTCCCATCAAAAATAGCTTTATTTCGTGCCAACCATTTACCCCAACATATAAGACATGGTAAAGAAATAATTCTTTCAACTCTTTTTACAAAAAACACTATCGTAAGCATACCTCCACTATTTCTCCTTCCTTAATATTTGGTACTCTAGTTATCTGTTTAGCTTCTAACTAAATCTATCGAGAAATATGGTATGTGATTAACATCCTAGATAATCACTTAAGGTTTATCTTAAATACTTCTTGGATACGGATGATTATGCATTTGTTTTTTCTTTGTCCCTCGTTAAAGCATCCTTACTTTTAGTTAAGGCTTCCATATATGACTTTTATTCCTTGTTACCTAGCCTTCCCTTATAAAAATCCTTAGTCTCTTTAAATTTATTCAAATAATTGGAATAACATCTCTAAAGGTAAGGCTTGACTAGTTCATATGTATATAAAACATTAATGATAGTCATCTATATACACCACCTTTGTAACACATATATATAAGCAAAATTCTTATGTTGGGAATTTACCTAATAGTAAATTAATCTTCTAATCTTCCAAGTGGCAATATAAGTAGGGTCATGGGTCCTTCCTTTGTCTGATTTGAATAAGGTTGAAGGGAATTGGTGTTAGTGTATGGGTTGGGGTGTTTTCTTTTAAACTAGGGTGTGAGAGGGACTTTCATGTATGTTTCTTATGGACCTTTGATCCCAAAGGCCCAACTATAAATAAATTATTTTGATGTTGGGAAGCCCCATAACCTCTTCAACACAAGAAAAGTTATATCTTTGAAGCTTGGTGCTCATGAAATTACAACAAAAATCAAATATAGAAATTTCTTTGTGTTAATTTAAGGGACTAGTTGAACATGGAATAGGTAAGGCAATTTCTAAATGCTAGAATAGAGACTCCTCTTGAAAATAAATATCAATTTTACGAATTTTAAGAATTTTTTTTACATCTCCTACTTGCACTATATTTTAACCTTCCTAATTAAATATGTTTTATTTTTATTAGGTTCTACATGTCTATTATTATCTATATGATATTTTTAATATTTTTATTAATATTAAATAAGTTACCTACATTGATCTTATATATGGAAAATATTATCTTAATAACATATTCTCATGTATTTTTAAATAAAATATGCATTTTATATTAAAAACACAAATAATAATATCAAATGATATGAATATTATCAAGATATTATTTATTTGTTTTTGCTTGAGACAAAAAGGTTGTACTCTAATCCCCATCGTTAACAAATCACAACTCTTTCCTTTAAAACTTGAAATTTTCAATTTTCATCTCCATTTAAAATAGAAGAGGTTTTTGAATGGGATAAATCTTACAAATGTTATTCATGCCCCTTGAAATCCCTAGGTAAATAAATATATAGCTAGGATTGGATGTCATCTTCAATTGCTTTATGGAGTGCAATTAGCACCATGAGGGTGGGTTCAATTGCTTTCAAGAGTACAAATGATATTCTTGGGCCTTGAAAACCCTAGGTAAATAAATAATTAGCTAGGGTTGGATGTCATCTTCAATTGCTTTATGGAGTACAATTAGCACCATGAGGGTGGGTTCAATTGCTTTCAAGAGTACAATTAACACCATTTTCTTTTCTTATTCATATCTAAGACTATTATTAATATGTTATACTATTCTTATATAACTACAATGAAATTTTTTAATTTTATATAATTAATTAAAAAATACAAATAATAATATAAAATAAATATATCAAAGTTAAAAAAAAAATAGAATATGATGAGAATAAAATCATCCATAGTTGAGGTTTTTTTTCGTAGGACTGCCCAAACTTCTAAACTCGTTTCGGCCATATCTCACTCATCCGAACTCGGATTGAGCTGAGTGTAGATGCCTAAAAAACCCTAGAACGTCTCCACAAATTTTCATATCATTTGGAGCAATGAAAATCTTAGCGCATCCCTATGTGTGAATGATATATTTGGCAAGCGACTATGCGAGGGTTTCATCTGGGTTGAGTGCAAGTAGCTCCAGAGGTTGGTTTTTAGGGCCTTCGAGCCCTAGAGGCCAATATTTTTATGGTTTATGCTCAATATTTTAGCAGTAAATGTTGCAGGAGATACAAGATGGGTTAGAAATTTGTCTTTCAACAGATCATACTGTGAACTTGACTGACAACGGCTTCCAATTTGCTGCTCAATAGAAAAGTGAAAACCATACCTTTCCACGATGTCTAGGGCAAGGATTAAAGAGATCACGAAACAAGTTTCAAGCAGTTGATAAAAAAATGGCTCATATCTCAAGTGAATCTGGTGATAAGGTGCACCCACAAAATAATTCTACTATGAAAACCCCTATCAAGGGTAAGAATTTTGAAGACTCAGTTCCAAAAATGAATTTTAGGGATGCCCTTCGTGGTGGACAGCCTTAGCCCAATGCTAATATCAATATTAGGGCTTCCCATAAGCCTCTAAGAATGCCTAATATTGATCCCTAGAAAACAGAGTCAGGATGTCTTGAAACAGCTGATGGAACTCCTATCGTTAAGCTTGATATGGGTAACATTCAGACTGGCATTGAAGATTTGGAAAAAAGAGGACTAATTTGTGGGTTCATGGGTTTTTGTCTGAGTCTATCTGCTTTCAAATTTTGGGCTGCAAAAATCTGGAAAACTAAAGGTGAATTACAAATCTCTATTTATCCAAATGGTTATTTTCTTGTTTTATTTGCTAATAATGAAGATAGAGAGAAAACTTTTCAAGGGGGTCCTTGGTTTTTTCGAAGGTCAGGGCTTTTCATGAAGCCCTGACATACTAAATTTAAATCCAAAGAAGAGATGCCTTCTATAGCTCCCATGTGGGTTAGACTCTTTGGCCTTCCTATTGAATTTTGGAATCCTACTGTTTTTTCTTCAATTGGAAACTCTTTAGGAACTTTTATGATGATTGCTGATTGTACTCAAAATTTTGAACATATTATTTATGCTCGAATTTGTGTTTTAATGGATTTTGACAAACCCATTCCTAAAAATATCACATTACAATTTGGGGAAGACACTTGGGACCAAGTAGTGGACTATGAGAACATTCCTTTTCGTTGTAGAATTTTCCATGAATATGGTCATTTGGCCATTGCTTGCCCAAATAAAATTCCTGATCAAAAGAAAGAAGATATAAACTCAGCAGGTTTCCAAATACCTAAGAAGAAGAACACTCATAAAAAAATAGTTATGAAGGATCAATCAAAGTCATTTGCTAATATGTTTGAAATACTTTCCACAAATGATGTCCCAAGTGAGGAAGAGGAAATAATGGAAACTGAAATCTTAGAAACACAATTTAAATATGAAGGGAAGAACTCAGAGACAAACCAAAAAATAAAAGGTTTTCAATAGAAAAAAAAGAGAGAAAATTTACACAAGAAAAATAATATTTCAAATGTCAAAACTTCAAATAGTGTAGGTCCCAATATAGACTCCATTGAACCATCTAGTAAAATTTTGGATATGTAGGAGCATTCTTCAAGGTTTAAAGCCATCTCAGATTCAATTGGAATAAGTCAAGAAACAGGGAAAAAAATTTGAAGATGGATTCCAATCAAAAAATAGGTCACAAGACCAATCAATATCATATGGTAAAAGAAGGTGAAAAGCTTGTAGAGGAAGGTAAGATTAATGCCCTTCCCAACTTTTTTATCCCTGGTATTAATGAAGATCATCACTTGGAATATTAGAGGACTCAAAGGGAGTCTTTCAAAACAAAATGAAATTAGAAGAATGATTCAGATAAATCATCCACATCTTGTTTTCCTTCAAGAAAAAAAGATGTCAATGGAGGATATGGACTTAATTGCCAGTAAAATTTTGCCAAGCTGGAAAAGTGGTTTCCCTCGGTTCCCAAGGGACTTCGGGTGGCATTGCTTGTCTTTGGGACCCAAAAGAGGTAGTTATTCACCATATGGTTGGCAGTTGGGGTTTGTTGGCTATAGCTATTCAAAGTAGACATTCCAACCAGATTATGCTCTGCATTACTGTTTATGCCCCGACTTCTTTAGAGGAAAAAAGAAGACAATGGAAGGATATTACTCATATTATCTCTCATTTTCCTAAATCTTGGATCTTGATTGGAGGAGATTTCAATACCATCCTCTCTCTGGATGAGAAAAGAGAAATAAATAGAAATTTGGACAAAAGCACTTATCTCATGAGTGAATATATTTCAAACCTCCATCTTGTGGATATCCAACCAGATAATGGCCTTATGACTTGGTCTAACAGAAGGCAATGCTTAGCTTGTATAATGGAGAGATTGGATAGGTTTTTGCTCTCTAAAAATTTCTTAATCCATGGTCACATTCCTAAAGTGAAGACTCTTAATAATGTTGGTTCGGATCATTGGCCAGTCATGGTGGAAATGTGGAAAACCAATGTGAGTTTCTCTCCTTTTCATTTTCAATTAATGTGGCTTAGAGACATTTTCTTTAGACCTCGTGTGCAACAATGGTGGAAGGAAGGTAAACCTAGGCATGGGACTAAGATGTTCTGTTTTGCCAAAAGATTGCAATACATTAAATCCAAAATCAAGACTTGGAACTAGAAAGAGTTTGGGGATGTTCATAAAAAAAACATGAAGTTATTGCTTATCTTGAAAATTTGAATAAGAAAATCCGTTTATATGGCCTCATAGAGAAGAGAAGTGCAGATGAAATTAAACTCACAAATCAGTTAGAGGAATGGGAAAAAAGAGAAGAAATCTTATGGAAGCAAAAATCTAGAATTCAATGGCTCAAAGAAGGAGATCGAAACATAAATTTCTTTCACAAATCTCTTCTAGATTGAAGATCTCACAAATTTATTTCTTCCTTAAATTTAGATACTGGAGATGTTGTTTATACTTGGGATGGCATGAACTCTATTATTTTTTATTACTTTTCCAATATTTTTGCTACTACTTCTCTTGACTCAGCTTCTCAACAAAATGTTCTTCAAGCAATCCCTTCTCTTATCACTTCTGAGGATAACTCTATTTTGACTGCTCCTGTTACTATCAATGAGCTTCAACAAGTAGTTTTTAAAACACAAAAAGGGAAAACCCCAGGTCCTGATGGTTTTCCTATTGAGTTCTACCAAGAGTTCTGGGATATCCTTCATGTTGATTTATTATAGGTGGTGGAAGAAGCCAGGAAATCCAAAGAAATTTTGAAGGTTATCAATAAAACTTATATTACTCTTGTTCAAAAAGCTCAATAGGTTGATCATATCTCAACTTTTAGACCTATTGCTTTATGTAATTTTCTTCTCAAAATCGTTACTAAAATCATGGTAGAAAGGTTGAAGCCTCTTTTGCATAAGATTATTTCCCCAGAGCAAGGGGGATATGTGGAAGGACGTCAAATAGTAGATGAGATAGTTCTTGCTCAGGAAACCATCCATTCCATGGATATGCAAAATTCTCCTTCTATGTTCATTCGGTTAGACTTATCAAAAGCTTATGACAGAGTGGATTGGCACTTCCTTATCAAAGTTTTGAGGCAATTTGGTTTCTCTAACGATTGGATGGATTGGATTATGGGATGTATCTCTTCAGTTTTCTACTTAGTTCTTATCAATGGCAGGCCTTCTCAATATTTCCTAGATTTCAGAGGTATTAGGCAAGGTGACCCGCTATCCCCTTATTTATTCATCATTCTTGCTGAATGCTTGGGTAGGACTATAACCAAAAAGAGGGAAAACAAAACCCTTGAGGGAGTTACCATTGCTCATGGAGCTATACCTATATCTCATCTTCAATTTGTGGATGAATCTACTCTTTTAGGTAAAGCTACAGTTAAGGAAGCTTCTAATATTAAGCAAATCATTAGCTATTTTTCTAAGGCTACTGGGCAGTTGATCAATGAAGACAAAACAAAAGTTATTTTCTTTAATTGCTCTGCTAGATAGGAATCCATGGTCTTGGATAAATTAATATATAATAAGACCTCTCTTCCAATCACTTATTTAGGTATTCCCATAAATATTCAAATGCAGAAAAATAAATATTGGAATTGGTTGTTGGACAAAGTCAAGAAGAAAATTGGAAAGTGGACCAACAAGTAGCTTTCTTTTGGGGGTAGAATCACCTTGGTAAAATAAGTCCTTCAAGCTATTCCTTTTTATGTTTCTTCCATTTTGAATATCCCAAAGGCTGTTCTTCGAGAATTGGATCAAATCAATCATTGTTTCCTTTGGAGTGGTACTAAGGAGAAAAGAAAATGGGCCTTGGTGAAATGGGATACTTTATGTCTTCCTAAGAGTGAAGGGGGGTTAGGATTCCGGTCTTCAATTAATAACAACAAATATTTAGCTACTAAATTATATTGGAGGATGTTGCATAACCCCAATGCTCTTTGGGCCAATAATCTCCGTGCTAAATATGCTGAGAACAAAAGTCCTGAAGACCTTGTTCGCTATTAACTTCCTACCAAAGGTTCTCCCATTTTAGCAGTTCTTAATATCGGTGAGGATTTGATAAAAAAAATTATTTTGGATCATTCATAATGGTCAACATGCAAATTTTTGGATAGATTCTTGGGATGGTTACAAGCCTTTGATAACTCAGTTTCTCGATTGGAGGCTTTTGATGGAGGAGCTTCACCGAGCTAATTGGATAATGGTGGCTAATTATTATTAGTACCATACTAGTAATTCAAGGGTTGGTAGATATTGGATCCCTATTGAGGACTGGCCTATTCAAATCCCAGAAAGGCAAAGACAAGATATCCAAGGCATCATTCATATGAGATCCCTCTCTTGGTCCCATGAAAAAGATTTTTTTGGATGGAACAACACTACTAAGGCTGAGTATTCCATTGCTCAAGGTTATTTGACCTTATGCCATAATAATCCCAACCATTCTTCTGACATTTTTTCTCAATTGTGGGCTCAAAATATTTGGCCTAAGGTGGGGTTCTTTAATTGGCTTTTATTGCATCGTAGGGTGCTTACTGGTGAGCAACTTATGAAGCGTGGTTTTCATGGCCCTTTTAGATGTGAAATGTGTGAAGAGAATGTAGAAAATATCAACCATATTTTTATTGAGTGTACTTTAGCCTTTGAGCTATGGAGGAGAATGACCACTTTACTTGGCTTACAGTGGTCCAATTTTTTTACTTTTGAACAACTTTGGAGGGATTGGCCTAATCAAGAGGGTGTTGATCATTTTATTAGGTAGTTAGTTTGGATGGGTTCTACCATTCTTCTTTGGAATATTTGGAATGAAAGGAACAACCAAATTTTTAATCAAGATAGGAAGGATATTCACTATATTTGGCAAAAGACCATAGCCAACTTAGTTGAATCAGTCCATAAACTCCTTAATCACACCCAAAACTCCTACCAAAGATGGGATAAAGTGATGCAAAGATTGAAGATTAAACCTTCTAAGGGAAACCAACTTAAAGGGAATGTGAGTATTAGTAAGATTGATAGGACTAGAAATTGGAAACCTCCTCCTAAGGATTTTGGAAAAGTCAATACTGATGGAGCCTCTAGATGGAACCCTGGAAAAGCCAGTGTGGGAGGAATTGGTAGACTTTCAGATGACTCCCTGGTTTTTACATTTGCTGAGAATATGGGTATTATTTCCAATAACCCTGCTGAGGGGTATGGTATCCTCGGAGGCCTTCGGGGAGGCTACTAAGGTTGGATGAGAAAAGGTGTTAGTTGAGTCTGACTCTCAACTTATGATTAATCTCTTGAAGACTCCTTTTAAGAATCATAAGGTGGATTGGAGAATAAAAAGAATTATTGAGAAGATTTAGTTAATCCAGATGGGATTTTTTAAAGTTGATTACAGTCATGTGGTCAGAGATCAAAACAAGAGTTTTGATGCTTTACCTAATTGGGCTTTGGACAAAGGTGATCTTACTTGTTATGGCCACCCTCCTATATGGTGGGCTTCTCAAATTAGGGAAGCTCTTCTTTCTATCATTTCTTTGGATGGCTCTAGTTCTGAAGGTACCTAGTGTAGACACCAAAACAACACCAATCCGATTATGTGGCTGCAAACACTGATCTCTTTGACAAACACAGCCCCCAGGGCAGCCCTCAGAGGTTAAACAGTGGTCCTAACCACTTTCATAGCAATTTTGTAAGGTCAAGAGGCAATTTGGCACATTCAGGAACTTTGCTCAGTATTCGTCTCACCCAGGGATGAATTCAAACTAGGATCCGTCTCACCCAGGGACGAATTCTGAATTCATCTCTGGTCGGGACGAATTCCAAGTTTAACGGGCAAAAAGAAGAATGGCGCCAAGTGGCAGCCAAGGACAGTCAGTTGATGACTCCTACCTCACACACATGTATGGGTGGGCAAATGAGCCGTTAGAGGACTATCACAAGGGCAGTTATGAAAGCCCAAGTCATGGAGGACTCCCCTCCCTCATGGGAAGACATGACTGCCACATGGCACCTATGACCAACACATGGTGCTTATGCTTCCCTCTCAAAAGAGACCCCATGGGTCTATAAAAGGTGGGACTTTTCTCACCCAAAGGAGAACATATTGGAGGCGATTTCAAGAAATGAAGTGCTTTCCGATTGATTACCCACTTGCATCTTTTTGATTCACCTTCTCACATCCACTAATCTCTTTCACAAGGGAGGTTATTGGGTGGCTTTTGGAAGCGTGGATCCAACCCAAATCCAACATTTGACCACCTTACACCACCAATTTGCAGACACCCCAATCCTAAGAGGTTTTGGGCCCATCCCTAGTGGATTGGCACCGAAATCAAGTGCCAATGATGGGAGGCCCACTTGGGCACCCCGCATTTTCTAAGTTTTATTCTAAAGCGTTCTAGATTATTTGCTCATGTTGCATATTGTGTTATTCTATTTAGTGAACTCATAGCTTCAATTCCACAACATTTTGATCAGATTTTATCACGTCTTTTGTCGCTTTGTTGTCCTACTAACTTGCAGGAGGTGATATCAAATTCCCAATGATAAAGGCCAAATTGGGAGAATTTGACTATCTGGGTCGTCCCAAAATGGCCCCAATTACATAACCCCTCTGTTTGTAGGTGTTTTTGAGGTCTCAGGAGTCGACATTGGAGCAGCATCACTTCGACTTTTTCAACACAGTCGAATTCGTCCCACCTAGGGACGAATAGCAGTCAGAATTCGTCCTGCCCAGGGATGAATTCCAGGTGAAGGCAGATTGGCCGACTCTTTCAATGATAGTGGCCCTCTGGTAATGTCTTATGACCTCTGTCAAATTTGTAGGTGACTTAGACCCATTTTATTCACTGTATTCGATAATATTTTGCATGCATCTTTTGGCAATTTCAAAGAACGAACTTTCCTTTTTGTCATAGGTGCTACTGACATCTTTGTTGTTTCTTTGTTTGTAGGAAGAGCAGCAGGGGTTAAGGACTCATCAACATCAGTGGTGGCATCGTCTTGGACCGTCCATCTCAAGTGTGGGCACACGGAAAGAGGAACATTAAGTCTTGATTGTAATCAAATTCTTTTAACGCTCCTAACCCCTGAAAAGGAAGGAGGCATCTTTGTAACAAAGATAAAGAGAGTTTAATGAAAGGGCTGTGTTTTCTCCATTTTCTTGTATCTCATTTCAATGCGTCTCTTTCATTTCATGCATTCCACATTTTTAGGACTTAAGCATATTTGATTTTGAATGCATCACAATTAGTGTTTCCTTCACCCGAAATCTCGTGCTTTCAGTGGCGATCATGGTGGGAATCTGTTCCCTAGTTTTTAAGATCATAGAAACTGATTAAATTTTTGTGTTTTGTGCTTGAT
>JAQPPZ010010822.1:0-39203 GCA_028583015.1 Wollemia nobilis
AAGATAAATGATCAATGAAAAAGCTAAGTATGATTTTTGTCGCGATTTCGCGACCTGTTGCGCCATCGTAGCCATTGGAGGAAAACTGTCGTGATATTGTGACATGTTGCACCGTCGCGGCCAAGGGAGGAAAGTGGTTGCGATATCACGACATGTTGCACCGTCGATGCCGTTGAGGGAAAATTGTCGCGATATCGCGACATGTTGTGTTGTTGCGATCGATGTGGGAAAGTTGTCGTGATTTGGCAACATGTTGCGCCATCGCTGCCGTCGAGGGGAAGTTGTCGTTGAAAGATCCTTAAGAAAAATGATCAATGAAAAAGCTAAGTATAATTTTTGTCGCGATTTCACGACCTGTTGTGCCATCGTGGCCATTGGATGAAAACTGTCGCGATATCGTGACATGTTGCACCGTCGCTGCCAAGGGAGGAAAGTGGTCACGATATCGCGACATGTTGCACCATCGCTGCCGCCGAGGGAAAGTTGTCGCGATATCGCGACATGTTGCACTGTTGCGGCCGATGTGGGAAAGTTGTCATGATATCGCAACATGTTGCGCTATTGCTGTCATCGAGGGGAAGTTGTCATTGAAAGATCCTTAATACAAATGATCAATGAAAAAGCTAAGTATGATTTTTGTCACGATTTTGTGACCTGTTGCACCATCGCGGCCATTGGAGGAAAACTGTCGTGATTTCGCGACATGTTGTGCCATCACTGCCATCGAGGGGAAGTTGTCATGATTTCGTGACATGTTGTGCCATCGTGGCCAAGGATGGAAAGTTGTCATGATTTCACGACATGTTGTGCCACCGCTGTCGCCGAGGGAAAGTTGTCATGATTTCATGACATGTTGCGCCGGCGCAGCCAAGGGAGGAAAATTATTGCGATTTCGCAACATGTTGCGTCGTCGCGGCCAAGGGAGGAAAGTTATCGTGATTTCACGACATGTTACGCCGTCGCGGCCGTTGGTGGAAAGTTGTCATGATTTCGCAACGTGTTGCGTCGTTGTGGCTGCTGCTGGATTTTTGTCGCGATTTCATGACATGTCGTGATTTCACATGTCACAATTTTGCACCAGGTTGACTTTTTTACGGTCAAAGGTGTCTTGTGTTGCGATTTCGTGACTTGTAGCTTTTTCGTGGACAGAGGTGAAGTTGGTGTTTGCTGCATGTTTTCGCGATAAGTTGTTGTAACTGACCTATCAGCTCTCTCAGCTAGCTTGGTATTAGTTCAAGAGATTTGGATCCAGTGCAAATATTCCTCTTCTCTTGTAATCATGTGCTTTCATTGTTTTCGACTGGGATGTATCTTATCCCAATTGTAACTGATCAATGTTTTAATACAAGTTTTTCAAAATTTTCAAAAAAAAAACAAATGATCCCTTAAAATATCATCTCTAAGTTGTTGATGATACATTTTTTTGGGTCATACCTCAGTAAGGCCAAGGAGTTTAAATTAATATTATCATGCAATAATAATTCTATTGGATGTTGGTTAATGCTACAAAATTTAATTTTTTGTTAGCACTAACCTACAATTACAATAAATTATTATCAATATTTTAGGTTTTAAAACTTAAAAAATCCATCAACCTACTTGTATATTTCATTATATCTAAAAGGAAATAAAAGGGAGCTTTGGAAATCATGCTTGGATGGAATGAAAGCTTGTTTGGTAGGTTGGAAAGGTAAGTTCTTAACCATGGAAAGAAAGCTAAAACTCATAAAGACAACATTGTAATCGATTCTTATTTATATGATGTCACCTTCAAGATTACCAATATGTATAGCACCAATAATTAATTAACTTCAAAGAGACTTCATTCGAAAAGGTTGTGAGGAAAAATGTAGGTTTCCTCTTTGTAAGTGGGATAGGGTTCCCAAAGGAAAGGATGCTAAAGGGGCAGGATTGAAAAATTATAAACTTATAAGTTAATGTTAGGGAGAAAACTTGGTTGGAGATTATACAAAGGTCAAGGAATGATTTGGTCAAAGGTGTTACTTCAAAAATATATATCTTTTCTTGATGCAATGAAATTATTTAAGAAATGAACCTTACCCAAAGTATTGTCAACATGGAATCTTATATCACATAGTTTGCAATTGATAAATAAATATACTAAATAGTTAGGTAATGAGGGGGATTATACATTTTTTTAGTTAGATGCTTGGTTAAAACTTTATCCTCTTATCTTTGATTCAAAATTAAAATAATTGGCTTAGGCATGTCTAGCTTGTAAATCTCCAAAGATAAAATATTATATTAATGTGAGCAAAAACTCTAGAACATAGATTTCTATTAGTAACCCAATTTAAATATAGGAACTCAAACATAATGAGCTTAAAAAATATGCTTCAAGAGTTTCATTTCCTTGTTTTTATACAAAATGATGATTTGGTTTAGAATATATCAAAAGATTGTAAAAACTTGTCAAATTTTGATATGAGGACTTAGAGTAATGAAAATTTTGTACTCCCAAATTTTTTTCTTGGAATAATGTTTGGTCACTAGAGGCTTTCCCTAAGGCCTCAACATTCCTTACTTTACCAGTCCAAAGTAAGATTCTTATAGGAGAGAGTCTACCAAGAAGAGGATATCATGGACCTTTCTAATGTGCCTTGTGTGAGAAGGATTTAGAAACATAAAACCATCTACTTCTTCATTGTCCCTTTTCTCACACCATTTGGGGTGGTTTTTAAAAAAATATGAGAACATATTGGGTAGCTCCATCAACATTGAAAGTGTTGATGAAATTTTGGATTAATTATTTCAAAGCTAAAGCATTATGTATTTTGTGAAGGATTGCTTTTACCATCATTTATTAAAATTTATAGCTTAGAAGGAATTATATAAAACTTAAAAATAAATCTCACAATTATGCCTAACTTTAGATTCTTAGAACTATATTTCTTTGCCTCTCTTATAGAATGTTTAGAGATATGGTGCTCATCATGGGAAGACTCAAGTGTAGTAAAAGAGGTGCTAATAACTTGATTATAAGATTTGAATATATATGAAAGGGTCATATGTGATAATGGAATAAAACCAAGCATCTCTTTCAATCTATGGTAAAATAAAAATATCCAAAAATTAGGTTTATCAAAATTAATTTTGGTTGTGCTTCCAAATAAAATATGGAAAAAAATGTTGGAGGTAGTGTTTTTCAAAATAATGAAGGCAAAATTCTCTTCACTTACTCTAAAATCATATGTAACTTCAACAAACAACTATGTAGAGGCTAGGTCACTTCTCACAGGTATTAAAATTCCAAAAAAAAAGTATGATAATATATTTCAATTGAGTGGAATTCACAAATTATCATTAATGCTATCAATAAAAATAGATATGAAAATTGGATAAAAAATAATATTATTGTTGATGTTCATTAACTATTATTAAATAACGCAATCTCTTGAAAATGTTATTATATTTATAGAGAAGGATATTTAGTAGTAGATAATTTAGCCAATCACGGTGTTATCTTCATCTTGGTAAATTTTAAATTTTAGAAGGCAAATGACCAAGTAAAATTTTCTCTTAATGAAAATGATGTTAAGAAGCTAAATGTAAATGTAGAAACATAGCATTTCAAGGAACATGAACATATATTATAAAAAATAAAATGAATAATATCCTTAATAAAAGGGAATTTCAGATATGGTGTAATTGACCTAACAAAAAATATAGTTTTTTGATATTTTCTTGGGAATGACCACCAATAGAAGCCACATATAGCTATTAAAAAAGAAACAATATAGCCTTGGCTATTAACTATAAGCTTGTCAATATTTATGGTTAAAAAAAGATATATATATATATATATATATATATATATATATATAAATATATATATATATATATATATATATATATATATATATAAGCTATGTTTGGATTTTATTGGGGTCACTCTTATTACAAAAATAAAATATTACATTGCTCTTGTTACTTTTATAACAAGTTAATTAAAGCATACCCAAATTTACCTTTCTATCGAAGATATTTTGCATCTTCCTAAAACTGTCAAGTTTCCATAATCAACTCCTTTTATATCAAATGTCTTTTGAAATTTAAATTCTATCAAGATGAAATTCAACACCCAAAATGACTAAAATATTTGTCACTCAACTTTTATATCTATATATATATATTGTCTATAACAACCTCACAACTTCTTAATACATTTTTTAGGGTTCTTATGCATTCCCCTAATATTCTAAAATATTATTTTATTTATTATTTTTTGTTTTATTTATGGGTTTAGCCCCACTTCTTGTTAGCACTTGTGATATTTGCTTTTGTTTTCCCATATCAATATTCCTCTAGTTTTCTTTCTCTTTGTTTTTGCTTCTTGGGTATTCTTCTCTTTTTCATTCCCAACAATACTTTCATCTTCATCAATCTCTTCAATATTCTCATACTACTCATAGTTAGACTTATCATCTTTAGGTTTACCTTGTTCTAAAGGATCTAAAGTGCAAGGAATAACCTCAAAAGCACAATTTTCTTTATGTTACCCTAGAAACCTTAAAGTGCAAGGATGCTTGTTTGTATCAATTACCTTCTTATTCTACACTAAAAACCTAAATTTTTATGGGTTTCCTCCATCCTCATTTTTTATTATGTTGCTCTTGAAATCTTAAATTGCAAGGGATAACATCTTCACCGCTTTCACTTTTATTACATAGAGAGAATTTTATACTACGTGAGGAAAATGTGACCTCTTTTATTATTATTGTTTTAGGATTTCTCTCCACATCTTCTTTTGCGCATTTTATTCTTTCTAAACTTGTCAAATAATATTGTAGATATGATTTCTTTACATTTTCTTCGGAGTGGAATATTATTGATCTAATATAGCTTCTATTATTGTATGATTTTCTTGCTTCATCTTGAATTTTTCTCATTGCTAGAATTTTTTGTCTCTTTCTTCATAGTTTTCACTTTGCAAACTCTTACCATGTGTCCAATCTCATAACAATTGTGACAACAAAATGTGATATTTTCATGATATACTTGTTAATCCCATTCTCTTGATTAAGATTTAATCTTAATGAATTGTGGCAAAGGTTTTGAAATATTCATAGCAACACATATTCAAGTATATATAGCATGCTTTTCCTCCTTAGTAGTTAGTCCTTCCTTGATGAATTTCCCTAGGGTATTTACAATATTCTTCAAACATCCTTATTTAAAAGCTGATGTGGAAGTCCAAAAAGCCCAACTCATATTGGAAGCTTCTTAGTTTATGTCTCAATAGAATAGAAAATATTTCATTCCATAGTCTCAAATAATGTGTCTCTCTTCCCCTAAACCATGGGCCACCAACCATTATTTTATCCCTAATTTTTGAACTGGAAAAGACAATAAGAAAAAAACTTTTAGGAAGAAAAGTCAAAGAGTATTTTCAATATAATCCCAACTTCCACTTGATCCAATTTTGAATCACCAAAAACCTTGGCCATAATCTATGGAACTTATATTAATCCTGTACTTTTAAGAACCATTATATCATGTTCAATCATCTCATCCTTGACACTTACTTCTAGTGTAATATTTGCTGTCTGGATCAAACTTGCCATGTACTTGCTCTTCTATTTATCTCCAACTTGGACCTCCATACTTCCAACTAGGACATCTCAACTTTCCATTAGGGCTTTCAAATATGACTTTCCTTCCATACTACCTAATGAGGCTCGCTCTTGGCTTGCACTCCCTCTTGGCTCACACACTCTCTTGGCTTGCATTCGCTCCCAAATATCTCTTGGCTCGCATTCGCTCCTAGCATGCACTCTCTACTGCATCACACTCACTCCCAACTTGCACTCCTTCTTAGCTCGCAATAGCCCCTATCACTTTTTTCCTTCACTTCAACAATGTTTTGGAAATAATGTTCCACGCATTCATGGTAAGGGTTTGAAACATTGATGCACTTTAGATGAACCCATTCCTCTTCCACCATGACTAAATCTCGGTTCACCCTTCCTCTTAACTCACACTTCCACTTCCTCCCGACTCACACTTCCACTTCCTACCAAATCACACTCTCTCTTAGCTCACACTAATTATTTTTATTTATTAGTATATTTTACATTATATTTAAAATAAATTTTAATAACCAAATAATTAATTTTTTATCTCCCCTTTGTATTATTTTTTTCCAATGGCTTCTAACCTTGGGGAAGGACAAAGACTCCTTAGGTTTGATGAGGTTTTTCATGAGAATGATCAGATTGATAGAGAAAATCATAACTTAGAAGAAAAATATGATAATAATTTTGACCATATATATAAAAATTCTATATATGGTCAAAATATTTGAATATGATATTCCCATTATATCACACATTCTTTCAAACTTCTATAAAATTGATCATTTATAATTCATTAAAATAAAAAAATTTTAATCAAAAGGCATTAGATCAATTTATTATATTCCTCAATAGTTAAGGAGAGACCCACCCAAATTCAAATTTTGCCAAGTAATACATGGATAATATCGAAGTTGTTGCAATACCACCATGTGGTGATGATATAATACACATGGAACCCGTTTCAATACCTTATAACCAATTGAAAAAATAATAAATAAAAAACATAAAAAAATTTCAAAAATTTATATAAAAAATTGTATAAATCTTATTCTTTAAAAATACTAATCAAAATAACAATTATAAATAAAATCCAAATTTTAAAGAACGAAAAAAATTATTTAAAATTATTTAAATTACTAATAAACCTCGATGCTAGCTTGAGGTGATGGGACAAGCCTCGTGGAACGGAAAGTCCTGGCCCCAAGGATACAAGGAATGGTTTTCTTTAACATAAGGTTTTTGTCCCATAGAGGACAGCGCAACGGTTCAGACTTTGGCTCTTCTTCGATAGGCTCAAGGTTCAAACCGTGACGTGAACGAGTGTATGAGGGGGTGGATGTATGGTGACTGTGTGTTAAATTCCATATTGATAAGCATAGTTCTCGACTTTAGGAGGTGTCATGGTTAGAGGGAGCCTGATCAATCATGTGCTTTGGTTCAGTTGGGAGACCATCTCCTAACTCTCATATTTTTTTAAAAGGTTACATGAACCTTTCAAAACCATTTTACCAATAAAAAATTAAATATTTATAAGGTTAATATTTTTTTAGGCAAAACCCTAGGTATGTGTTGAATTTAACCCATAAAACGTAGTTAGGTTCATACCCATATAACATATAACATAAACATATTGAGGTGAGAAAATGGGGCTTAGGTCAAGGAATATTCTTGAATCCCCTTCTTACATTTTGATAAACCTAATGTGGACACCTTTGTGGGTCCCTAAACCTACTTGAACGTAATATAACAACATTAATAAAGATAAAATTTGTTACACCTTTTAATCAAGATCACATCATCTTTGTTTGTGTAGATTATTTCACATTAATAAATATTAACAAGTACATAACCAAATTTCTAATCATATTAAGGGTTGTATACAACCCTTTGAATAACCATAGTATGAACCTTGTGGGCTATCTTGGGTATATTGTGAGCCCAAAATGCTAGCCTCCCATATAGGGTCTCACACATATTTTAAGACCCCTTGTAATTATTTCATGGTGGACTAGTGGGAGTCATAAGAGGGAACTCTTATTACTTCTCACATATCATCCTGAGTCATGTATCTAGACATGATCATTCTCCAGTACCATTCTCTTTCATGTACCTCAAGGTATATCTCATTTAAAACCATGTGTATTGAGAGGACAAACCCTCTTCCATGTATTGATGGATATCTCAGAAGGGCGAGTATATCAAAAGGTTCAAATATATAAAAATCCCAAGGTATATTGACCAAATTAGCATCTTGACAGAAGGATATACATTGAGTAAAATAATTTCTTCTTCTTAAATCCACTCTTAAAACATATTTAATTAATAAATTAAACTTCTTAATCCTTATCCATGGCCTAGAGAAGGTATAACCTTCATAGTGGGGCCCATATTCCCCTTCTAGGAGATAATATTGAGGATCAACATCCCTTAGAAAACCCTAAGAGAAATATGTGGGTGCTACAACACCCCACCCCTTGGATCCCTAAGAAGATCCTCAAGGAAGATTAATATTTAGATATTTGACCATATAGTCATATTTTTGAGAGGCAATAGAAATTCTATAACAATAATCCTTAACAATGTTCCCCTAGGGGATATTTCACTTTTGGACCTCCCACAACAACCTAATTCTAATCCTTTGCATCCTAACCAATCAAATAATAATCAATTAAATACAAATATCAATGAATCTAATATTAATGTTAATCAAAATTTTAATCAATCCACTTTAGGTCTTAATACATCAAATATCTACTTTAATATCATCACTACTTCCATGGGTGGTGGGACATCAAATATCCCATTATTTATGGAATATCTCACATCTATGCCTCTTGTTGATGAGGTTTTTAGGGTGAATACAAGTCACCCTACAACCCAAATTCGTGGTACAAGTTCTACCCATAATTCAACTAATCCTACTAACCTTCCATCTACTAGTCCCATTGTAAATATTCCTTCTTCCCATCCAACCAACACAAATATGACTTCAACTCAAATTCGCATAAGCCTTAACCCTTATGCCTCAAATAACATAGGGATAAGCCAACACATGCCTTGCATATCACTTCCACAAGTATATCAATTCTATCCCTATGTTAATCCTCAACCTCCTATAATACCATCACACAAATCTCATGTGCCATCCAATCCTTCCAAAATTCAACCTCTCGATTAGAGCAATTAACACAATGAGTGGAGTCTCTTCAAGCACCCTCATCCAATCATAAGCACTCTTATAAAAAATTATGTAATCAACTCTTAGATCCTATGGTGGCAAGTTTTCCTTTGACTTCAAACTTTGAAAATCCATAATTCCAAGTGTATAAGAGTAAGGAAGATCCTATGAACCACCTTAGAATATTTTGAAGCACTTGTAGTGATATTGCATATGATGAGATGTTATTATTAAAAATATTTCCTAAGAGCCTTTAGGGCATTACCCTTGAGTGGTATTATAAAATACCACATCATTCCCTAAATAGGTTTAGAGACCTTGCCAAAATATTTGTACAATAATTGATGTAGGAGTATCACATTCTAACCTCCTTCCTCTTAAATTCTTGATAGCCATATTTTCTTTTAGTTATTTTTTGTAACTATTCTCTCTATAATTGTCTTCTCTCTACAATGATCATATTGTAATGATAAAATTTCTCTATGCAAGGATCATATTATAACAATCGATATTGTTGTAATGATAGAATTACCAAGAGCCTATAAATGCTTGATTTGATCAGTAGTTAGGGGGTGGGTTGAGAGATCTATATCACCACTTGGTGGATTACAAACCATTATATAGATTGCTTTATTAATGGATAAATGACGAACATATTTTGCATATCAAAGTGTATAAAACCATACATAGAAACCCATTATAAATTGACTCATAAATTTTTAATAGCAAAATGGTGGATGGCTTATCTTGGAATTTTGACATCATAAGTAGAATTAGAATTCTATCTTGTATTATTGAAAAGGAATGTAAAGGTAACACATATATTCTAATCTAGATGATGGTTGTAGGCAAATCCTTTAAGTTGTATGTGAAACTATTATTTGATGATTTTCTTGTTATAGATTTGTAGTTATTTTATGGATTCTTTAATTTATAAGGTTTAGGAAATTAGCAATTCATCTCTTTTTAACTTACTATAATGTTGTGAAAGTTCTTTGATAAAAGAATAAGCCTTTATTTTGGCTATTGGCAATTGCTTAGATTCTACATATACATGAATTCTTGGCTATGTAATTTGAACATTTCCCTTTTTATGGTTACATTATCATTAGTAGTAGAAAGAAGAAAACAAGTGGGTTATAATTTATTTTCATTGAGATCTTAAATGAACAATTTATGCCATAGTCCTTATTATTATTCTTGAATATTTTTACTTATGAAAGGTCAAAATGATTACACCATAAATGGTCAAACCTATATTCCCTTATACATAAAGAAAAATAGGTCATGTTTGCACAAATTCCTAGTATCCGTTTTTTGTTGAAAGTGACTTGATATTATTAACAAGGTTATGCATAAGGGGTCAGCTCCAAAATGTATTTATAAAAATTTGGCGAATTAGTTTCAAAATCAAGGTGAATAGTGTCGAAACACATGTAGAAGGTTAACTATTATTAGGGGTAATTTTGGAAATTTAAACTTAAAATGGTCAAATTATTATAAAATTGGGGTGAATCGACCCCCAAAAAAATTGCACCCAAAATTTTTTGGCTAATGGGCCTTGGTCAAGGGTCTCAAATATTAGCCAATTCCAAATTTTGAAAATCCTAATTTTAGCCAATTGGCTAAAAATAGCCGTTATGCATAACCCTGATTATTAAATCAAAGAATAAGAGCACACTATTCACAAAAAGTGGATGGTATAGAAGCACACCCCATAAAGCCTATACTATAACATCATTCTAGGACCAGTTTATCTTGATATAATTACAAAGTACCTAATAGTCCATAAAATAAAAAGGTAGAAACTCTCTAACATTCAAGTTGTCATTGAGGTAGCTCCAGTAGATGAAGGTGAGTTTGTATCCATTGAATTACCCAAACTAGGATGCAAGTTAGGTTTTGTAGACATGGGCTCCCATACATATCCATCATCTTGCTATCCAATAATATCTTTAGTTTTTGAAAGAGTTGAGTATTGAGATAGCATTTGTTGCTAATAAAGGCCCTCCCACTATTTTTTTGTATGGTGAAGTGGTCTAAGAGGACAACCTTGAGCATAAATTCTACTAGGAGACCAAAATAATTACCAAAATTAAATGTGGGTTGCCCCAACAACATCACCCTATCAAGTCATTTGAGGATCCTATCAGTGCCAACCCATAAATTAAATCACGTGTACCAAGGGAGGTGCATTTGGCCCAAGCCAATATTGGGATCATAAAACCCTAATTCTACCATATATAGAATCATGAAACCCTTTCTCCAGATGTCCAATGCATGTGATGTCCACCTTTTTTATCTCTTCAATCTTATTAAAGTTTCCAAATATGACCCATGTGGTAGACGACAATGAATTCACAATTCAAAGCTAGAAGTGGGTTCTTTCTATGATGATATTGGAAGTGTAAATATTAATCACCCCCAATGCATGATCATTAATGTTGAACATGACCCACAACACTCTATTGGTGGGGTCACAATTGTGGTCCACCAAATGGAGCCTCCATTATGCTGCCACAAAGGTGGCAGTTCCAACTTGGCCTAGCTCATGGTTGCTCAGAAAATAATAACTATTTGATCAAATGGCATAGCACACCAAGGATATATAAAAAAAAGTGACTTTCACTTATTGCAAACACAAAATTCCTAGATTTCAAAAATTCTATCGAACCTTGCAAACTGTAAACTTTTGTCTAGATTCCATTAGAACCCAAACATTCCATGATAGGAAGTTTATTGAAGAAAATATTCTAATGGAATACCCTCACCATAAAAGTACTCCAACACACTATAACTATTGGATGATTTTGGGACAAATCTGCTTAGTTAAAAGTTGGATAGATTCATTCTTTTGCCTAGTATAAAATTTTTCTCTATGACCGCTCACCTTGGGCTATGGGAATTTTGAGTGCTTTTTGGGGGGAGTGTGAGGGGGATATGATCTTAGCCACCAGATAATAAGAGATCAAGGTTTTTTACCTCGAGGTACAAAGTTGTTGAGACTAAGAATATTGTTTGCTAGTAATTTATGCTGGTGGAGGACCAACCTCGTCTTTTCCTTTGCCTTCTCTACAAGATTTGATGCAAGCATCATAATTATCTTTGGGTATGCACCCTTAGAGGTTATAGATGTATTTTTATGCCCACCCACTATCATTCAACCATCCACGTTGGGTTGAGGAGTAGGTACACCCAAGGGGTTAGGGCTCTACTTGTCCTTGTTATGGGGCATAAGAGGATAATATTTCACCTTGTGCTCGAAAGACTAGCAGTGGAAGCACTTTTTGGGTAAGTTGATGTATAATACCCACTATGAAATCATGATTTCACCAACTTTGATATCCACTATTTCCTTGAGATTCCAAGATATATCAACTTCAAAGCATACACACTTCTATGGGTGTGCATGAAAGAACTTGTCTACCTCAACAATAATGATACGACCTAAAGGAGACATTATGTGGCTTAGAAAATGCCAAAGGGGAAGAGGGATACCAAGGAATTCAACCCAAATAGGGACCTTGGTAGTCCTTCCTTCAGATATAAAGAAATTGTGGACCCATATTGAAAATATGAGCAATGAAATTTGCATGTACTATGGGCCATGCTCATAAATTGACTTAGCATAGGAAGATTTCATGAACTAGAAAATAAAAAATCCTTTCGTAAGGTTGTGAATCATTTATAACTTGACTTCATGAGGATTCCAAGCTGCATTCACCCAATATTGAAGGAAATATTTATTGGGAATACAAATCACAAAATACCCAACCAGGGTAAATGACTTTAACCATTTATATGCATTGTCAAAATTAGACAAAGGAAGAACTACATCAAGGGATGCAAAGTTACCTTGTGAATTACCTCTAAATTCCTTTGATGCGTGAGTGGCACCATTGCCATATGCATTCTCTTCCATGGAATAAATGCTATTCGCTGACCCACCAAGGCTAGGAACCATGTTTAAACTAACAAAGATCACTCAAACCATAACCAGGCTAACAAGATCACACTTAGAAAACCAAAGCCATTCTATTTTGATCATCAAGTTTATATTTTGCATCTCCTAGTATATTTTGACTCTATTAAGAAACATCAAAGTGATTATGACCTCATTTAGGACTTAATGAATTGATAAAGTGTGTGTGTTCTCAATGGAGATTAAGAGTAGCATATAACACTATTTTACATGTAAGGTTGAGTTAAGTTTTTATTTCATATGAAATAAGAATGATGGGTGTATGTCATAACCTTTCTTTATAAACTTAGTAACTTGATGATAATTCTAGTGATGTAAGACTTATGATATGGGCATTAAAATCACTCTTTAATATGATAATTTCCTTATGGAATATACGAAATAAGGTTTCAATTATGTTTACAAGTCTAAAATATTTTGTTGGGAACTTCTATACAAAGCTTATTGATGGCATGTCTATTCTAAGCTCCATTAGTTATAACCCTAGTTATGTTATTTTGGAAATAAGGTGAGGGAATATTCTTACCTTATGAGATTAACTAGAGTTGATAAAGTATGCTCCATTTAGGTCTTGAAGGATCCTAACACTAGGCTATTGAAAAATAAATAGAGAACCATATCCCCTACATGGCATCTATGGATACTTTTAAGGATTTAAATCTGGAAGGCTTAATAATTAGCAAGACCAAATAAGTTGAGTAGATTGAGTCTAGGTCAAATGTATGTATATGCTTAAATATGAATGAATTTATATTGAATGAATACTTTTAAAACATGAGTTAGATACATTCAAGTTTGAATGTAATCTACATTGTTAGTATATCATTTATTGCCATGTGGTAATTAACTTCATTGTTATTCTTTGCAGAAAATAATTTAAGAAGATATTCATCTTATTTTAACCAACCCAATTATGGGGGTTTTTATAATGATAATGCATGACTTAAGATGCTGTATAAATTTATTATGATATATAACATCATGACTTCTAATTTTTTGGATCCTACTTGTTGGGAACTAGATTTGCTCCAATCCATGCTTTGACATAGTAACCACCCATTGCAATTTTTGAGTGCATCTAATGCCCTCACCTCATATGAAGCATATAGTTTAGGAATTCTAGAGAGCATGGGATGTGGCTTCAAGGACAAAATTTGGGGTTTTTTACCAAGGTAGGATCCTTATATGGGTGTGTTCTTGGCACACTTCTTCCTAGTCTAGCATAATCTATCGGGTCTTTTCTAGGAATAAAGTTATGAGGAAAGCAATAAACCTGTCTAACCTAAACTAAGGGTGATAATGTGCCAAGAATAACCAATGTTATTTGTGCATTTATGGGATGAACTAACACATGAATCACCCATTGTAGGAAATTGAACACGGTCTCATGACAACAAATCTATTTCTTCTTATGAAATTTGCATAAGGGACAAATACTAGTCACGAGGTTCCAATGCAAATTTACACATACACAAAGAATGGGGAAGAGAGTAAGTAGTCACAACTTTTATACATATGTTAATACCAATCAAATTCATATGCCACAATAAAAATGCTCGAAGGGGCATGTACATATATTGACTTAGGGCTCGAGTCCATATCAATACACAAAAGAAGAGGAGAGAAAAACTCTAATTGGGCCAGATACTAGGCATGAGGAACTATCATTCTTTTTCTCCCTTAACTATGTATAAATTATGAAAATTTATAGATAAAATTGAAAAAAATTTCCCTTCCAAAATTCAAAATCCCCTTTTTAGAAATCCTTCCTAGGATCTTTTGCATTGATTGCAAAAATTCATGAGGTTTTTAGATCTGGAGTCATTAATACTAGAGGAGCTTGGTTCTTCTAGAGGTAAGACCTTGCTACCCATGTTGGATATCTTAAGTTATTAGATGCAAATATCTCCTATAATTAATTTTTTAAGGTTCATGGTCACTTCGTGATAGTCTCTATACTTATGTCTTTAATGTTGTATATTTTTATATGATAAGAATCATACACCTTGAATACCTCAACACAATATGTGAGGTAAATCTAGCCTACTAAAATATTGGATCCTAGGTGATGAAAGTAGCTTATCTAAAACTGGAAACTACCCTTTTGTGAGGGGTACTTCCTCTTACTATGACCATAATTTTGGTTTCTTCCTTTTATACATTTATTGAACTAGTCGGTGTCCCCTATAACCAACTTTACCTTTGCTTTAACTTGGTGTTTCGGTTATCACTACTATCCTATGATTATTGGACATTTATTTAGACAAGTGTGCCTTGGTATTTCCTCTTTCTGATTTTGATTTTTTTGCACATAATATTTTTTGAAAAAGAATTTGATAATTTTATATTAAACCAAGATAATTTACAAGTTGGTATGAGAATCCTCCCAACCTTAGTCGACAAGAACACCTGTTTACAATAGTAAAATTTTCTACATTGGAGCTAAATATCCTAAACCTTATTTCTATAATGGTTGTTCAAATTAGTTAAACATTGTATTTGCTCACCAACCTACCTAATCCACTCATACTCAATAGCCATGTCACTATGCAACTGAAACCCTAACTCCTTTTTAGTACCCATATTAGCTAGGAATTCTACCACTTTATTTATATCTCTACTCACATAGACTAGAATCACATTATCTAATTCTCTCCACAATTCCTTAATTTGGGTGACAAAAATCCTCAACCTCCATGTATTCAAAGTAAAGTTCTTCATGCAATCTAGAGCTCCCACCAATATTTGAGAATCTGAGTCTAGGATCATCTTCCTATAACCTTGTATTACTACCCAAATAGAAGCAAATTTTATAGCTAAGGCTTCTAATTAATTGTTCGTGATTCTTCCTAAGCCTTGCAGTTCCTAATAGAGCACTGTCCCAACATGATTCCTACAGACCACTCCAATTCAAGCTCTACCCATATTACATTTTATAGCTCCATCAATATTAATTTTAATCCAACCTTCTGGGGTGGTTTGTAATTAGTTCTATCATGCCCCTCGTGCACTTCAACTTATTTCTCCATCATCCCTATATCAGCTTGAGTTTCCTCTTTAGTAGACACTACCACCATTTCTGTGACTTAGCTCCAAATGGCTTGTCAAATTTTATCTAAGAATGAAAAGGTTTCTCTAAAAGTTTTTCCATTTCTCTCTAACCACACTTACCACCAAATGAATTTTAATCCAAGATTCCAACCGATACAAAGAGCTTTAGATTTAAATCTACCCCTCTTCCATATTTCCCAAATATTAATGTGATTCAAATCACCATTGTCTCTAACTTTATTATATAAAAACCATCACTCCCTGATCTGGCTTGTAAATGGACACTCAAACATCAAGTGGTCAGATTTTTCCTCACTCTTGTAGCATAAAACACATTGAGATAGACCAATAATTCTCCTATGTCTCAAATTATCAAAAGTAAGAATTCCATTGTGCATGAACTACCAAGCAAAGAAGTTTACTTTCGACCAACCCTTGGATTGCCAAATCTTTCTCCAATACTCAACCTAATATGCATGAGGAGGAGGTTCTGGAAGGATATTATCATATCCATCCTTCACTGTGTAAACTCCAAGGCTCCCATAGCCCCAAGCTAATTCATCCTCCTCATATATACCTATGAGAAATATTTTTGCCAAGATTTTAGTCATAATGGGTGCCAATTCCAGAGGGATTGAAATTGTCCACTCATCTAAATTCTTAAATTGCTTAAATTTATAATCCTCCACCTGGCTAGTGTTGAAATAACTTTCAATATGGATCCAACCCCTGCTTTCCATGGTTGTTTTTACTGGTTGCAATTCTAGAAATTCAACAATGATAGGTGGGTATTGATCCCATGAATCTGTCCAAAATCATGCTTTCTCCCCTCTCCCCACTTTCTAGAATAATCAATATTTCACTACTTGAGAGCCTAACTTTAGAGCCTGCCACACCATCCAAATAGAAATTACTCACCCCATCCGGGTTCACTTGTCCAAAATATTTACTAGTTAAAACTCTACTAAATAAAGAAGTTGGTTGGGAAATCCACCTCCAGTAAATCTTTTCAACCAAAGCTTTATTATTTGCCTTTGATCTCCTCAGTTTCAAACCTCCCTTTACTTTGGGCTGACTTACTTTCTCCCAATCTACTAAGGCCCATTTCCTCTCTCCTTTTACTCCCCATAAAAATTTTCTAGCCATATTTTCTAACTCTTTTCCATATGGTATGTGGGGAAACAAAGATAGAAAATTTATAAATTGACATGGCCTGAATGAATGACTGCAAAAATGTTAGTCTACCCCCATAGCTTAACCATTTGTGAAACCAATGATTAATTCTTTCTTTGATACAATCCAAAAGATTCCTCCATATATATATTTTCAAAATTTTAAAATGCAAAGGGACCTCAAATATAAAAGTGGGAGAGAAGTCCTCATGAATCTCAAGATCTTTAAAATTTTGTCCTGAAGCCTTCAATCAATATTGAAAAGACCACTTTATATTTTTTATCATTTATGACTTGGTTTGTGGCTCTAAGGTAAACATTAAGAGTATCTCTAATCATTCTTGCTTTCTTGAAGTTGTCCACTCTCACCTATATCTTGTCATCTAAAAATTATAGGTGAGTCAAAACTTCCTCACCCACCTTGATACCTATTAGCAAACCTTGTCGTCTTCTCCTCAAGATGAGTCTACCCAAGCCTTCAGCCAATATGAGAAAAATATAAGAGGATCATGGATCTCCTTGACGAAGTCCTAGAGTAGCTCCAAATAGTTATGGGGGTTTCATTATCACTGAGTATGTCAGAGTAGAAACACAACTCATAACCCATTCTATCCAATCATGAGAGAAACTAAAGGTTGCAATCATCATTGACAAGAAGCTCCACTCCACCCTATCATAAGCCTTTTACATCCAATTTTATGAACATTCCCCTATTACCAGATTTTAGCATTGAGTGGATTGTATCCTTAGATAAAACCACACCATTCAAGATCTACCTGTCCTCTATAAAACCCTATTGCTCTAAGAAAATAATATGAAATAATGCTATGTAGGAAATGTTTTAGTCACTCAGCCATTACCTTTGTGATTATTTTATATATGACATTTCATAAGGCAACAGGTCTATAATTTGAAATATGCATCCCCTCCTCCCCTTTTGAAATTAAGGCAATAAATGTATGATTTAATGCTTTAAGCATTCTTTTACTACCTCTGGAATCCTTTATAACAACCATTATTGAAGAACACAAACTGATATTGACAGGGGGGTGAATAGTATAAGATAAAACTTTTTTATGTTTCTTTCCAAAGTAGTATTATCCAATATTATCAATCACAATAATGAACCAATGCACAGATCATCACATACATGAGAGACACAGATTTAACGTGGTTCACCCAATGTGGGCTACATCCACACAGAAAATATTTCTTATAAATTGTTGGACATTTTGTTAGTGATGTCAAGGCATGAATTTGTCATTAATGCCAAAAAGTGAACCACCATTGACGCTAGAAGGCCAAAAGGAGCAATGCAAAAGATTGATGAAGAAGGTGTCATAATATTCTTTTTGATATTATGTATGATAGAAATAAAGGTTTTCATTGAAACCCATGATAGCAAAATAAATGGTCTTTTATTTAAAACCAAATGGATAGACCTATGGGAATTAAATAAATTATATTTAATTATAATTTCATTATATATTAATTTGTAAGTTAATTTAATTAACCTATGGCTATTAAATTAATTATAATTTAATTATAATAATGTTATTATTAATTAAATTATAATTACCCTAAGGTTAGGGTTGCAAGGCAATTAAATTTACGTTGACGTTCAAGTTTAAAGGTGGCAACTGATATATAAACTACATGCCTTAGTGGCATTCGAATTATCCTTCGTTTGAGCAAACGAAAGAGGCAAGCATGTGTTGAAGATAATTCATGCAAGGAAGAAGACAAAGTTCTTGTATTTGGCGCTAGTGAAATGGGATAATATCATCGAGGGCTAAAATCCCATATCCACCTAGTCAGTGTGGTCCAGTGGCAAGTGGTCGAGGGCTAAGGCGTTTGGGCATGGAGTGACCCACGATCGATTTGTAACAACAATATTTTGGTGTATTGTGTTTAAAGCATCTAAGGAAACGATGCATGTTTTTTTTTCTTAGGCACAAAAGGGGAGGAATATAGAGCATGTGGTGCTCTTTGCTCCCTAAACAAGAACCTAGTTCATGTGACAGTTGGAGCCACAGATAGGGTGCTGGTAGAGACGACATCGTGAGTTTGAGTCTTACCAAGGCAAAGGTAATATATTTTTAATATATTTTGTGATGCCTAAGGTTTTTGACATAAGATTCTAGGAAGTTAAAATGGGTAAATAAAAGGTATTTTAATTAGTCATTATTTTGAGTAATTGGAGAAATAAGTGGATTGAAGTGTTGGTTAGATTTTGAGAGGACTTATTGCCATTGAGTTATTTTGAAAAGGTGATTGTGTTGACATTAATTTTGGTGTTGGATATTATTTTATCTAGGATATTATAAGGTGTATTTGGTCAATTATTTTTTGTATATGTTGATGAATGCTTTCTTCAAGATGGAGTGATAAGGTGTATGTATGTTTTGATATTTGCATTGTATCTTTGAGAGAGTTTATCATATTCTAACTTTTTTGAGCTTGGAAAAGAAGTGTTTGTGGTTGTAGCATATTTTTGAGGTTCCTTAATCATTAAAAGGTATGGGTATATTCTTCCTAGTGAGTGATTGTTGAAAATTGTAAATGAAAAGTTGGAGTGAAAATGATTGTTTGGTTTTCATTATTGAAAGTGTTTGAATATTGAGGTGAATGTGAAGCATATTGAGTCTC
This sequence comes from Wollemia nobilis, assembly GCA_028583015.1. Lineage (NCBI taxonomy): Eukaryota > Viridiplantae > Streptophyta > Pinopsida > Araucariales > Araucariaceae > Wollemia > Wollemia nobilis. The sequence continues at coordinate 19,630 of JAQPPZ010010822.1, forward strand.
TAAAAATTCTCTATATCTTTCTAAAAGAGTTTTTGAAACTAATTGAGTATTGAGTTGAGCATAATTATCTATATGTTTCTAAGAGAGTGATTAAAAGTAATTGAGTATTGTGATGAGTGTAGAGTATATTGAGTCTCTAAAAAATCTCTTTATGTTTCTATGATATTGGACAAGTTCTAGTGTGGACTTATTGAGTATATTTAAGGTAAGTCTTTGAGAAGACTTCTGGACGGATTTGGGTAAGCTTTTGTGGAAGCTTACAATACAGATTGAGAGAAGATTTGGATAAGTTCTTGTGAGGACTTATAGAGAAGATTAGACAAGTTCTAGAGAGGACTTCAGGATATATTTGGTGTGAGATTTTGTAGAATATTACAAGGCAGATTTGAGACAAGTAATTGAGAAGGCTTATGATCAGAGTTGATTGATTTATTTGTTCAAACCTTGAGTTAAGGTTTGGAGCAGATCTAGCAGAGTTTATTTGATATTGATTCAAGCTTTGAGTTAAGGATTGAGGACAAATATTGAGGATAGATTTATGTTGTATCGAAGGACTATGTTTAGTAAAAATTTGAGTACAAATTTTGGTGAAGATTTTTGGACAGGTTTGTGCCAAACTAGAGACAGAGATTGAGGATAGATTTGTGCTAGATCAAAGGACTATGTTTAGTGCATATTCGAGATAGATATTTGGAGGTGACAGAGTTGAGGACATAGGTCTTCAGCCAGAGCAGGTAGGACAAATTTCTTCTATGGATAGAGTTCTATTTTCTAAGGGAAGTGGAGGTAGAGGTATTTTAGAGGATAACCAGCCAGAGCAGAGTTAGGATATTGGTGTCTCCTATGGATAGAGATACACTAACTTGATTAAGGGGATTGGTGTCTCCTTTGGATAGAGGTCCATAAACATTGTAATAGGGAAAGGATTCCCAAGATATTGATTGAGAAAATTTTAGTAAAATATTTTATCCGTGGAGTAGCCCACATTGGGTGAACCACGTAAATTTTGATGTCTCTATTGTGTGTGGTGATTTGTGCATTGATTTGATTACTGTTGTTGATATTGCTATCTATACATTACATAATATTGATTGTGAAAGAAAAGTAAAAAGTGGTCTTATACTATTCACCCCCTCTTAGTATAAAATTATGTTCTTCAATTGGTATTAGAGCGGGTTCCTTCGGAATATTTTAACAACTTGAATGAAAAGCTTACAAGAACATAATGGATTCTAAGAATGGATCATCAGATAATTCAACACCAGTATTTTATGGAAGTGATTATATATATTAGAGTATGAGAATGAAGATTTACCTGATGGCACTTGGCAATGAAATTTGGGAAGCAATTGAAAATGGATACGACCCCTCAATTGATCCACCTATAGATAAGGAAGGTAAGCTTCTACAACATTACAATTCAAAATCAATGAATGCAATTTTAATAGGTTTGAATAGAACAGAGTCCATAGAAGTTTTGCATTTTCAAGATACAAAAGGAGTGTGGGATAAGTTGCAAAGCATATATGAAGGAGATAAAGGTGTCAAGAATGTAAAAATACAAAATCTCAAAGGACAATTTGAAGAGTTAAGAATGAAGTATGAGGAAAACATTAGTACTTATCTACTTCAAATTGATGAGGTTGTTAATGCTATGCAAGGACTTGGACTTAAGGTTGAAGAATCAAATGTGTGTGATAAGGTTTTAAGATCTCTTCCAAAAATATTTAGTGAAAATATTTCTACTATAGAAGAATCAAAGGATGGTGATACTTTGACAAGAGACATGTTGCTTGGTATTCTTACAAATTTTGAGTCAAGAACAAAAGAACCTAATCCCCAGAAGGAAGCAACCTTCAAAGCAATCAAGAATACAAAGGGTAAGAAGTCATAATCAAGCAATGAGTCATCCAGTTATGAAGAAGCAAATTATGGTAGAAGGGATAAGGATTCTAGAAGATCTAGAGATATAAAAACTGTTAGATGTTTCAATTGTGGAAAGTATGGTCACTATGCAACTGATTGTCAAGAAGCTAAAAACAACAATGATGAAGAAAAATAGGATCACAGGAATAGAGAATTAGAAATATACAGACAACAAAAGAAAGGCAAGGATGGACAAGGTATACAAGGAAATAAGTTCTTTCAAAGACAAATGAGGAGATACTATGCAGATAAGGCAAGTAAGTACTCAAGTGATAGCGATAATAGTTTTTTAGATAATGACAAATATGAAGTCCTATTTATGATTGAAGAAAAAAAACAAGTTAAGAAAAGGACACCAATAATTATCAAGTGCTTTAGATGTGGTAATTTTGATCATCTTGAATATAGTTGTACAAGAAATAGTTTCAATTTTAGTGATGATGAATATGAGGATACACTTGAAGGACCAGAAGAGAATATTCTAATGGAACTAGAAGAAGAAGAAGAAGGTGATCCTATAGAAGACAAGTCAAAATAAAATGAATATGTAGACAAAGGCAAACAAATAGAGGAATAATCATATAAAGAATTATATGATCTTAAGGTAGAACTTATTTATGCTCTTGAAATAGTAAAGAAGGTAAGAAAGAAAAACTCTAAACTTGAGTTTTAGTTTCAAGAATGTGATGAAGAAAGGAGAATGCTTATAGGGGATCTAGACAAATCAAAGGCTACGACAAAGAATTTTAAGGATAAGTTAGAAGCAAAGGTCTTATAATGTGAGAATTTAGAATAAGAAGTGGTTCTACTAAGGGAAGATGTAGAAAAGTCCAAGAGTAAGCTAAAAATTTTTGGAAAGAGCTCAAAGATTGTGGATAAGATGATCAAGGTACAAAGAAGGTCAAAAAACAAAATAGGTCTTGGTTTTGAACAGGCTCAAAAGAAACAAGAAAAAAATTCAACCTCACGTTCTGAAGGAGAAGAAACTTCAGAAGAAGATAGTGTAAGAGAAAGTGAGACATATGAGGATGAGTTGGACAACAAAAAGTTCAATAAGAATAGGAAAAATACACCAAGAAGAAACATATGGAACAACAATAAGAATAGGTTAAGAGAGACTAAGATACCAATGAGGTCAAGACAAGGAACCTTCAATGAAGATGTTTTTCATGTCATTTATTTGGGCACATGGATTCACAGTGCATGACACATGAAAGATAGGAATTTTGAAATAGATATCTTTTACATGGGTATTGCTACTCATACAATCAGTTTGGTCACAAGGCAATGAATTGTAGGGTTCATGAAAGAAAAGGATATGGATTCACTAGGAGAAATACCAAGACATTTACACCTCCAAGGAATAATAACATTAAGTGTTATAAGTGCAATAATGATGGACACACAACAAAGTGGTGTAGAGTAGACATTATAGAATCAAGTATGAATAGGAATAGAAACAAGAACTCGAAAATGGATATGGATATGAACAGGAATAAGAACAAGAACATGGAAATGGATAGGAACAAGAACTTGGACATGGAAAGGAATAGTCAAAGGAATCAAAAGGATTAGATAAGAATAAAAGAGGATAAAGGTAAAGACCAGTGTTTACTGGAAGTAGAAATACTCCCACCCTAGAATAAACCACCTCAAGAGGAGGTGGGGGAGGGTCTAAGTTAAGAAACTCATTCTTAGTCCTGAGCCCCAAATGTGACCTTTTTTCATTGAATAACACAAGCTTATATTGAGAGGAGGGGTGAACAATATAAGACCACTATTTACTTTTCTTTCCAAATAAATATTATGTAACATATAGATAGTAATATCAATAGTAGTAATAAAAGAAATGCACAAATCACCACACACAATAGAGACACCTTAATTTGCATGGTTCACCCAATGTGGGCTACTCCACGGAGAAAATATTTCACTAAAATTTTCTCAATCAATCAATTGGGAATCCTTTCCCTATTACAATGTTTATGGAACTCTGTCCAAAGGAGATAACAATCCCCTAAATCAAGTTTGTGGATCTCTATCCATAGAAGAACTCCTTCTCCTCTACTCTAGTTGGTGATCCTCTAGAAGACTATTGCCTCCATTGCACTGGCTTGTGGATATCTCTCCACTAAAGACTCTTATCCCCACTCATAAGACCTATCCTCACTGCCCTGGCTAATGGTTATCTATCCACTAGAGATGACTGTCATATCTAATCTATCACCTCCAAAGCTCTGTATCAAATTTGCACTAAACACAGTCCTTCGGTCTAGCACAAATGTGCTCAATCTTTATCTTTGGTCTGACACAAACCTATCCTTAAATTTGCACCAAACTCTACTCTCAAATCTGCACTAAACACAGTCCTTCAGTCTAGCACAAATATATCCTTGATCTCTATCCTCAAGCCTTAACTCAAGGCTTGAATCAACTCTATTGGATCTGCCCCAAACCTTAACTCAAGGTTTGAATAAATCAATCAAATATGCTCTCAAGTGTTCTCAAAGACTTGTCTCAAATTTTCATTGTAATCTTCCACAAAAGTTCACACTAATCGATCCACAAGTCCTCTCTAGAAGTTTTCCAAATCTTCTCCACAAGTCCTCTCTAGAACTTTTCCAAATCTGCTCCACAAGTCCTCTCTAGAACTTGCTCAAATATACTCTACAAGTCCTCTCTAGAACTTGCTCAAATCTGCTCTACAAATCCTCTCTAGAACTTGCTCAAATATGCTCTACAAGTCCTCACTAGAACTTATCCAAATATGCTCAATAAGTCCTCTGTAGAACTTTTATCAAATTTGCTCTCCAAGTCCTCTCTAGAACTTGATCAAATATGCTCAATAAGTTCTCTCAAGAACTTAACCAAATCTAATCTCAATATGTATTATAAGATTCCATAAAATCTCACACAAAATTAGTCCACAAGTCTCCTCAAAGACTTGCCTCAAATATTCTCAACAAGTCCACATAGAACTTGTCCAATCTCATAGAAATATAAAGAGAATTGTTAGAGACTCAATATGTTCTACAATTATCACAATGCTCAATTAATTCCAATCACTCTCTTAGAAATATAAGGAGAATTGTTAGAGACTCAATATGCTTCAAATTCAATTCAATGCTCAATCACTTTCTCAACTCAATTCAGAATATAGAATAGTTTGTTTTATGGAACTTGAAAAATCACTTCATACATACACTTGACTAGGCTCAACCAAATCTACTCAACCAATCACTAATGAAACACCCCTTTCTCACAAATGCTAGTCCAAGCATATAAAAACCAACTCAAAATGTTTCCAAAAATGCTCATAAAAAAATCTCACATAACAATGATACTCATGTTCTTTTCAAATCCTAGTTCAAGTTCTTTGCTCAACAACTCACTTCAAAAAAAGGCTTATAAAACAATCCTCACATAACAATGATACTCAAACCCTAGTTCAACTTATTTGCTCAACAACTCACTTCAACAACAATGCTTATAAAACAATCCTCACATAGCAATGATACTCAAACCCTAGTTCAAGTTCTTCTCACAACCAATGGCTTCAACAACAATGTTTATAAAACAATATTCACATAACAATGATACTCAAACCCTAGTTCAAGTTCTTCTCACAACCAATGGCTTCAACAAAAATGCTTATAAAACAAGGTTCACATAACAACTCTTTATCCCAGAAAACCTTGAAGCATTAACTCAAACACACTCAATAAGGAAGCCATAATTTAATCCTTTTCACTCCAAACTTATTTTTAGAAAACCAATTAATCAACTCAACTATGGAAGAATGTACCCATACCTTTTCTTGATGATGAAGGAACCTCAAATATCTATCACAATCACAATCACTTCTATGCCAAACTCAAATATATTAGAAGTTTAAATCTCTCTCACAATGTAATGCAATAACTTAATTACACCTTATCACTCCATCTATAAAAACAACCATCAACATACATAAAATATTTTTCCAATAACACCTTATAATATCCCAATTAAAATAAATTTAACATCCACAAAAATTTAACTCAAAAAACCTCTTTAATTAAAATTTAATGGCAAGAAGAACTTTGGAAAAAATAAAATCCACTTTCCTTATAACTCCAATAACATAAATAAATTACCAAACAAGCAACTTTTCATTTTACCCTTATAACTCCCTTTTACCTTAGGAAAAATATTAGGCCAATAAAAAATCATTAAACAAAAATACGTTTGCCACTTATGGGATTCGAACTCCCAATAATTGCCTCCTTGTGTGTCCTAGCTGCAAGCTTGACAATTGCATGTGCTAGATGCACGCTTGGAATATTAAGAGCACCTCACGCTCTTTATTCTAATCCTGAAGCTCTAGACGAGCGTGTGTCAAAACATTTTCCTCCGCAGTGCTCAAGACAAACATTCCAACAACCTCCATGTGAATCGATTGTGGTCACTTCCACTCCCAACGCTCTCGCAAAATGCATGCTACCAATGGACCACCCTGTACAATTGGAGTGAGGCCTTAAGCCCTCCCATTTCGTCTTCTTCTTGGTGCTAAAAAACAACACAAAATTTATCTTCTTCCTCAATGATTGCATGAATTACTCTTTTCTCTATTGCATGAATATTAATCGATGAAGGGTAAGTTTAATGCCCCTTTGGCATAACATTTATATACGAATTTCACCATATGACATAGACGTCGGTGCTCCACTAGATTTGATGACGTCGATATTTTTATAAACTTTATAATTTATAAATTATTTAAATTCTAAAAGAATTTAAAATTTTTAAATTATATTTATAAACCTTTGACTTTAATAAAAATTAAAGCCTCCTTGAGATAAAATTTAAATCTTTATTTGTACTCCACTGATTTTATGAAAATTATTTTGCCACCATGGTTTTAATAAAAAAACCATATAATATTTTGACAACCTTTATTCAACTCTTCACATTGCTCCTAGTGTCAATGATGGTGTACTCTATGGTATTAATGACAGCTTCATGTGTTCACTTTGGCATCAATGACAACTTCTCACCTTGACATCAATGACAACTAAATGAGCTCAAAATGTCCAACAACCATTGATGTCAAAGGGGGAGAGATTTGAGTAAGGGGGAGATATTTAGTATTTGAGTAAGGGGGAGAGATTTAGTATTTGATTAAAGAGGAAATATTTGAAGAGAGTATTGAACCAGGGGGAGCAATGTCCCAGGAGGAGCAGAACAAAGAAAAGGTTAATTTTTTGGTAAAAAGAATCTAGGTTGCCATCAATGACAAAGGGGGATATTGTTGGATATTTTGATTCCATAGAGTTGTCATTGATGTCAATGCATGAAGTTGTCATTGATGCCAAAAAGTGACCACCATTGACGTTAGAAGGCCAAAAGGAGCAATGCAAAATATTGATGAAGAAGGTGTCATGATATTCTTTTTGATATTATGTATGGCAGAAATAAAGGATTTTATTAAAACCCATGATGGCAAAATAAATGGTATTTTATTTAAAACCAATTGGATAGACTTATGGGAATTAAATAAATTATGTTTAATTATAATTTCATTATATATTAATTTGTAAGTTAATTTAATTAACCTATGGTTATTAAATTAATTATAAGTTAAATATAATAATGTTATTATTAATTAAATTATAATTACCTTAATGTTAGGGTTGCAAGGCAATTAAATTTACGCCGAAGTTCAAGTTTAAATGCGGCAAATGATATATAAATTGTATGCCTTAGTGGAATTAGAATTATCCTTCGTTTAAACAAGAGAAAGAGGCAAGCATGTGTTGAAGAGAATTTGTGCGAGGAAGAAGACAAGGTTCTTGTCTTAGGTGCCAGTGAAATGGGATAAGATCATATAGTGCTAAAATCCCATATCCACCTAGGCAACATGGCCTAGTGGCAAGTGGTCAAGGGCTAAAGCATTTGGTCATGGAGTGACCCACGATTGATTCATGACATCAACATTTTGGTGTGTTGTGTTTAAAGCGTCGAAGGAAATAACGCGTGGTTTTTTGGCATAGGCACAAAAGGGAAGGAATATAGAGCATGTGGTGCTCTTTGCTCCCTAAATGAGCACCTAGCTCATATGACAGTTGGAGCCACGACTAGGGCACTGGTAGAGACAACGTCATGAGTTCGAGTCTCACCAAGGCAAAGGTAATAAATTTTTAATATATTTTGTGATACCTAAGGTTTTTGACATAATATTCTAGGGAGTTAAAAGGGGTAAATAAATGGTATTTTAATTATTCATTATTTTGAGTAATTGGAGAAATAAGTGAATTGAAGTGTTGGAGGACTTCTTGCCATTGAGTTATTTTGAAAAGGTGATTGTGTTCATTATTTTTGGTGTTGGATATTATTTTATCTGGGATATTATAAGGTGTATTTGGTCAATTATTTTTGTATATGTTGATGGATGCTTTCTTCAATATGGAGTGATAAGGTGTATGTGTGTTTTTATATTTGCATTGTATCTTTGAGAGAGTTTATCATCTTCTAACTTTCTTGAGCTTGGAAAATAAGTGTTTGTGGTTGTGGCAGATTTTTGAGGTTCCTTCATCATCAAATAAAAGGTATGGGCATATTCTTCCTAGTGAGTGATTGTTGAAAATTGTGAATGAAAATTTGGAGTGAAAAGGATTGTTTGGTTTGCATTATTGAAAGTGTTTGAGTATTGAGGTGAATGTGAAGCATATTGAGTCTCTAAAAATTCTCTATATGTTTCTAAAAGAGTGATTTAAAGTGATTGAGTATTGATTTGAATGTGAAGCATATTAAGTCTCTAACAATTCTCTATATGTTTCTAAGAGAGTGATTGAAAGTAATTGAGCATTGTGATGAGTGTAGATAATATTGAGTCTCTAAAAATTCTCTTTATGTTTCTATAATATTGGACAAGTTCTAGTGTGGACTTGTTGAGTAGATTTGAGGTAAGTATTTGAGAAGACTTGTGGATAGATTTGGGTAAGCTTTTGTGGAAGCTTACAATACATATTGAGAGCATATTTGGATAAGTTCTTGTGAGGACTTATTAAGAATATTGGACAAGTTCTAGAGAGGAATTGAGGACAAATTTGGTGTGAGCTTTTGTGGAAGATTACAAGGCATATTTGAGACAAGTCTTTGAGAAGGCTTGTTGTTCAAACCTTGAGTTAAGGTTTGGGGAAGATCTAGCAGAGTTGATTTGAGATTGATTCAAGCTTTGAGTTAAGGCTTAAGGATAGATATTAAGGTTAGATTTGTGCTATACCGAAGGACTAAGTTTAATACAGATCGAGGATAGAGTTTGGTAAAAATTTGAGGACAGGTTTATGCTAGACTAGAGACAGAGATTGAGGATAGATGTATGCTAAGAACGAAGGACTGTGTTTAGTGTAAATTTGAGACAGAGCTTTGGATGTGACAGAGTTTAGGATAGAGGTATCCAGCCATAGTGAGGAGGACAAGTGTCTTATATAGATAGAGTTCCATTTGGTAAGGGCAGTGGAGGTAGAAGTCTTCTAGAGGATCACCAGCTAGAGCAGAGTTAGAATATTGGTGTCTCCTATGGATAGAGATACACTAACTTGATTAAGGGGATTGGTGTCTACTTTGGATAGAGGTCCATAAACATTGTAATAGGGAAAGGATTCCCAAGAGATTGATTGAGAAAGTTTTAGTAAAATATTTTCTCTATGGAGTAGCCCACATTGGGTGAACCACATAAATTTGGTTTCTTTATTGTGTGTGGTGATTTGTGCATTTCTTTGATTACTATTGTTGATATTTATATCTATACATTGCATAATATTGATTGGGAAAGAAAAGTAAAAAGTGGTATTATATTGTTCACCCTCCCTCTCAGTATAATATTATGTTCTTCATAAATTTTCTCAATAAATCTCTTGGAAACCAATTCCCTATTACAATGTTGATGGACACCAACCTAAAGGAGACACCAATACCCTATGCTCAAGTTCATGTACCTCTATCCACAAGAGACACCAATCCCCTTTGTTGTTGTTCATGGACCTCTATCCATAGGAGACACCAATCCTCCTTCATCTGGTTTGTGGACCTCTATCCATAGGATATATCAATTCCATTTTCTTTGGTTCATGGACCTCTATCCATAGGATATACCAATCTCATTTGATCTAGTTTATGGACCTCTATTCATAGGATACACCAATCCCCTTTGATCTAGTTCATGGACCTCTATCCATAGGAGACACTAATCCCATTTTATTTGGTTCATGGACCTCCATCCATAGGAGACACCAATCCCATTTGCTCTGGTTCGTGTACCTTTATCCATAGGATACACCAATATCCTTTGCTCTTATTCATGTATATATATCCATAGGAGACACCAATCCCCTTTGCTCTGGTTTGTGGAACTTTATCCACAGGAGACACCAATCCTCTTTACTCTGGTCTACAAAAAATCCTGCTCAAATTTACTCCAAGCCTACTCACAAGGCTTGCTCAAATCTTCTCCAAGCCTACTCACAAGGCTTGATCAAATATACTCCAATACTACTCACAAGGCCTGCTCAAATATTCTCACAAACTCTGCTCAAATATGCTCACAATATTTCTCAAATCTGCCTCAAACCTGCTCACAAATCCTGCTCAAATTTGCCTCAATCCTACTCAAATATACCTCAATAACCTGCTCAAATATGCTCTCAAATCCTACTCATAAAATCTGCTCAACCTACTCATAAACTCTGCTCAACTTGCTCATAAAACCTGCTCAACCATTCCTAATTCTTGCATAGAAACAATTGCATATATCTTTCTCAAAAATGTTTTCTTTGACTAAAGTAATTCAGACATATTCTACCTAAAATGCTTTTTCTTCATGAACATATAGAGAATGATATGCATTACAAATACTCAATATTTTTTTCTCAAATTCATAAGTTTGTTGCTTTCACATGTCTCACGTTCATTGCATTAAAAATGATACTCTTGTATAGCACTTGATAGTTGACCTTCTTATGTACTTCCAAAATTAATCAAAACCAATGCACATACTTGCTTCACAAAACTAGTCTATAGCCCTTGCAAATTTATTCCCAATATCACTCAAAACTAATGCATAGATTTGCTTCACAAGATTGGTCTATAACCCTTGCTAGTATATTTTTAAATTCATTCAACAATAATGCACAACTTTGTTTTCAAACCCTAGCACATATATTTCCAATTTCATTCAACAATAATTCACCATTACTCTCATCTTCAATCAATCACTAATGCACATCAAATTTGCTTTCAAACCCTTGCACTTTTATTTCCAATTTCTATCAAAATAATGCACACTCAATCAATCCTTATACCTCCAACCATATGACATCAAAGTACTTTCTTCAAACAAAACCACCCTCTAGAAAGAAATTAAATCACCATACCTCTTAGATCTTCCTTAAAAATGATGTGCTTCTATGAATTTTCCATCTCTATCTTTAACAAATAATTTTTCTTCCCTTTTCTACTTCAAAACAGGTTAGCACTTCTCCCTTTTTAATGTCAAATCATATACTCAAAATTCCTTATTAAAATATAAGCAATAAAATTTCAATCAATATCCAAGTAACCTTTTATCCCTTCTTTTATAATATTCAAAATACAAAATTGAAATACCAAAGATACACCTTATTTCTCCAACTTTAAAACATACACCATACAATTTTATAATACTAAAAAATACACCTTATTTCTCCAACTTTGAAACATAAAATATAATTTTAATACAATAAAAAATTACTCCTTATTTCTCCAATTTAAATCATACAATACACTTTTTAGATAATAAAAAATACACCTTATTTCTCCAACTTGATCACATACATAATGCAATATAAATAATTCACAATGAAGCACTAAAATCAATGTGGCACCTTATTACTCCAACTTTAATGAAAATAAAAATTATTTTGCATACCTTTCACCTAAAAACCTTTGTTGTTGCGTATGAGGTTTGACCCTTGAACCTCCCAAACCGCAGTGCCTAGCCACCACCAATGTGACCAGCTAGGCTAGCCTAGCGGGTAGAAACCAAAAGGGTTGCCCTTATATCTATATCCTCATGCACTTCCAAACTAAAACTACCACAATGTCTTCCCAACAAAAAATACACCCAATAGGATTCAACCTTTAGATCTCTCCCATGGTAGGATCTTCATGGCCTAGCCAACCGGTTGGGTTGCACACCAACTTGAGAACCAAACACACATAGCAAAACTTTCACCCCTTCACACTTCACGAAATGGATACACAATAAAAATACGATGCAGTTGGGAATCGAACTCAGCACTCCTTGCTCCGCAGCGCCCTGTCCAAGGCTGGACAACCGGTTGGGATACCCCAACGGTTGGAACAACACAATGAAACCTCCTTTCCTTGTTCAAGATTTAGAACCCATGAATTTTACCTTCTTGTTCGTTGTCTTCTCCTTGCCTTGAATTTTTAGAATGGTGCACAGGGAGATATCAAAATCATTCGCATTAGAAAATCGTTTGCATTAAAATATTTCAAACATTAGCAATCGTGGTGAGTAAATGAAATATTTTCTTCCATATAAATATGCCTTTCTTTTCATTATCGTGGAGTTGGCTTCAAACTTTATTTTTTAATTTTTAAATCCTTCAAAGACGTTGGCGCCAAACCCTTATTTTTAAATTATAATATAAAAATATTATAATAAATCCTTTGGCCTTCTCTTGTAGTATTTGGACCTTTGTCCAAGAAAATTTTATAAACTCCACTTTTAAACCTTTTAAAACTTTTGGCCCTCTCTATAAACTTTTAAACCTTCTTAAACTTTTGGCCCTCTCTATGAAATTTTGAACTTTCTTTATAATATTTAAATCAATATTATAATCCTTTTCTTTTCAACAATTTTCCTTGCTTTGAGATATACCTTACCTTGAATAATTGTCCAACCTTAGAAGAATATTTTTGCCTTGAATACCATGCATCCTTTTGACATCAACCCTTTGACATCAATGACAACTCAATATGCTTAATATTTCCAACAATCTCCCCCTTTGTCATTGATGGCAACCCTTACAAATTTTTTCTTTTATTGCAACTGGATTCCCAAACTGCTCCCCCTAACAAGATGCTCCTCCTTACTGAAATATCTCCCCTTTTGACATCAATGGGAAAGGGCTCCTTCTGGGGCTAAAAATAAAACACTTAGCTCAACCCCTCACCACCTCCTTTTCTTGAGGTGATTAATTATGATATGGGAGTGAAGTTACTCCCAACTTACAATGCTCTTCTTCTTTTTCAATATTTTTCCAAACTTTTGAAGTCTTACCTCTTTGAACATTTTGAGCATCATTTTTCTTGCTTGTCTTTGGAAGTTCTAAAAATTGTGTTCTACACCACTTTTCTCTATACCCAAAATTATTGCAATTGAAACACCTGATGTTGTAGTCCTTGAAATGTGCAAATGAATTGAAGTTCCTCTTGGTGAAGCCATAATCATTCTTACCATGAACCCTGCAATGTATAGCTTTATGCCCAAAATTATTGCAATTGTAGCACATGATGTTGTAGTCCTTGGAAGGTGCAAATGACTTGAAATTTCTCTTGGTGAAGCCATAATCATTTTTATCATGAACCCTGCAATGTATAGCTTTATGACCAAAATGATTACATGAGAAACAATAACCTTGGAAGAAATATTCATCTTGCCTTGATCTCATGGTTCTTTCTTTGATTTTCTTGTGATGGTCCCTGTTCCTTGATGATTCTTTGTTTGCTTTCTATTTGATACTATCACCTCTCAACACATCAACATAGGTCTTAGGCTCTTATTCAATTCCTTTATTTGATTCCTTTATTCCTTTTGATCTTGACTCCTCTTTTTGTTTCTCTTGACCTTCTTCAAAACCAAGTCCTATCTTCATAAATGGAGATATATGTGCTTTGATAATATCATCCAAATATTTTGAGATTTTCTCAAACCTGATATATCTTATTATTGAATTTTTCAACTTCCTTCCTTAGAGAAACCACTTCATATTCTAATCTTTCACATTCTATATCTTTTACCTTTAACTACTCAGCCATACCTTCTTCAACTTTCCTTACCTCTTCAATTTTAACTTTTAAGTCAGTGAGATCTTGTAGAAGCTTTGCCTTTGTTTTCTCATCCTCTTGTACTTGAGCCTTCAATTTTAAGTTCTCCCTTTTCAACTCATCAAGTTCCTTTTCCATATCATTTGTGGCTTCCTCTTCCTTTTCTAAATATTTCTCTTTTTCTTGGTCTTCAACTATAGGATCATCTTCTTTCTCTTCTTCTTGGTCTTTGACAACAGGAGCATCTTCATTCTCTTCTATGGTAGAAATTAGGATTTCTTCTTTTTCACTATTTGAGAGGCTTTCATCACTGCTACTAGAAGCACTACTTGCTTCTTCAACATAAAAACTCTTCTTATGTCTTTGAAAGCTCTTCTTCTCATGCTTGCCTTGACCATGCTTGTTTTTCTTTTCATGATAGAATTTCCTTTCTTTATTTTTCTTGTATTCATTTTCTTCTTCACTGCTACTACTTATATGTTGTAAATAATAATTTGTATAGTGACCAAGATTACCACAATTAAAATATTTGTCCATTGTTACCACTACTTGCATAGTGTCTTCACTGCTACTACTTTTATCTTGTGGAAAATAAGTTGCATAGTGACCAAGGTTACCACAATTAAAATATTTGTCCATTGTTACCACTACTTGCATAGTGTCTTCACTACTACTACTTTTTTAATTGATTTCAACCGTAGGAGCAACTTTTATCACTTCAATTTCCATGTGTGTTCTTGTAAGATCTTCCTTCAAGTTGTTAGGCTTTCATGAAGGAACCCACTATGATACCAATTGAAGAACACAAGCTTATACTAAGAGGAGGGGGTAAATAGTATAAGATAAATAATTTTACTTTTCTTTCCAAACTAGTATTATCCAATATTATCAATTGCAATAATGAAACAATGCACAGATCATCATACACATGAGAGACACAGATTTAACGTGGTTCACCCAATGTGGGCTACATCCATGGAGAAAATATTTCTTATAAATTTTCTCAACAAATCTCTTGGGAACCAATTCCCTATTACAATGTTTATGGGCACCAACCCAAAGGAGACACCAATCCCCTATGCTCAAGTTCATGGACCTCTATCCATAGGAGACACCAATCCCCTTTGCTATGGTTCATGGACCTCTATCCATAGGAGACACCAATACCCTTTGCTCTGGTTCATGGACCTCTATCCACATGAGACACCAATCCCCTTTGCTCTGGTTCGTGGACCTCTATCCACAAGAGACACCAATCCCCTTTACTCTGGTTTGTGGACCTCTATCCACAAGAGATACCAATCCTCTTTGCTCTGGTTCATGGACCTCTATCCATAGGAGACACCAATCCCCTTTTCTTTGGTTTATGGAACTCTATCCACAAGAGACACCAATCCCCTTTGCTCTAGCTCATGGACCTCTATCCATAGGAGACACCAATACCCTTCACTCTAGTTTGTGGATCTCTATCCACAGGATACACCAATCCCCTTTGCTTTGGTCTTATCCAAAGCCTTCTCAAATCTGCTCCAAGCCTACTCATAAGGCTTGCTCAAATCTCCTCCAATTGTACTCACAAGGCTTGCTCAAATATGCTCCAAGCCTACTCACAAGGCTTGCTCAAATATGCTCCAAGCCTACTCATAAGGCTTGCTCAAACCCTACTCATGAACTCTACTCAAATCTTCTCACAATCCATCTCAAATATACATCAAACCTGCTCACAAATCCTACTCAAATATGCCTCAATCCTACTCAAATATACTCACAATCCCTCTCAAATATACCTCAAACCTGCTCATAGATCTTGCTCAAATATTCCTCAATCCTACTCAAATATACCTCATTAACCTACTCAAATCTACTCTCAAATCCTACTCACAAACTCTGCTCAACCTGCTCATAAATTATTCTCAACCTGCTCATAAAACTTGCTCAACCATTCCTGAACATATAGAGAATGATATGCATTACAAATACTCAATATTTTCTTCTCACATTCATTAAGTTTGTCGCTTTCACATGTCTCACATTCATTGCATTCAAAAGGATACTCTAGTCTAGCACTTGATAGTTGACCTTCTTATGTACTTCCAAAATTAATCAAAACCAATGCACATACTTGCTTCACAAAACTAGTCTATAGCCCTTGCAAATTTATTCCCAATATCACTCAAAACTAATGCATAGATTTTCTTCACAAGATTGGTCTATAACCCTTGCTAGTATATTTTCAAATTCATTCAACAATAATGCACAAATTTATTCTCAAACCCTAGCACATATATTTCCAATTTTATTCAACAATAATTCATCATTACTCTCATCTTCAATCAATCACTAATGCACATCAAATTTGCTTTCAAACCCTTGCACTTTTATTTTCAATTTCTATCAAAGCAATGCACACTCAATCAATCCTTATACCTCCAACCATATGACATCAAAGTAATTTATTCAAATAGAAACTACCCTCTAGAAAGAAATTAAATCACTATACCTCTTAGATCTTCCTTAAAAATGATGTGCCTCTGTGAATTTTCCAAACCTGTCTTTAACAAATAATTTTTCTTTCTTTTGCTACTTCAAAATAGGTTAGTACTTATTCCTTTTTAGTGTCAAATCATATACTCAAAATTCCTTATTAAAATATAAGCAATAAAATTTCAATCAATATCCAAGTAACCTTTTATCCCTTCTTTTATAATATTCAAAATACAAAATTGAAATACCAAAGATACACCTTATTTATTCTACTTTAAAACATACACCATACAATTTTAAAATACTCAAAAATACACCTTATTTCTCCAACTTTACCGTGGGCAATCCTCAATCTGTTCAAATCCTACTCAAAAATTGAATTATCCAAAACCAATTATAATGGGCACCCACAAACCCCGGTCCAAAGCAGGATTTAAAAAACTGAAACATAAAATATAATTTTAATACAATGAAAAATTACTCCTTATTTCTCCAATTTAAATCATACAATACACTTTTAAAATAATAAAAATACACATTATTTCTCCAACTTGATCACATACAGAATGCAATATAAATAATTCACAATAAAGCACTAAAATAAATGTGGCACCTTATTACTCCAAATTTAATGAAAATAAAAATTATTTTGCATACCTTTCACCTAAAAGCCTTTGTTGTTGTGGATGGGGTTTGACCCCTGAACCTCCCAAACCGCAACACCTAGCCACCACCACCATGACCAGTTGGGCTAGCCCAGTAGGTAGCAACCAAAAGGGTTGCCCTTATATCTATATCCTCACGTGCTTCCAAAATGAAACTGCCACAATGTCTTCCTAGCCAAAAATGCACCCGACAAGATTTGACCTTCGGATCTCTCCCATAGTAGGATATTCATGCGGCCTAGCCAACTGGATGGGATGCACACCAACTTGAGAACCAAACACACATAGTAAAAATTTCACCTCTTCGTACTTCATGAAATAGATACACAACAAAAATACAACATAGTTGGGAATCAAACTCAACACTCCTTGCTCCGTAGCACCCTGTCTAGGGTTGGACAATCGGTTGGGATACCCCAATGGTTGGAACAACATAACGAAATATCCTTTCCTTGTTCAAGCTTCAAAACCCACGAATTCTGCCTTCTTGTTCGTTGTCTTCTCCTTACCTTGAATTTTTAGAATGGTGCATAAGGAGATATCAAAATCATTTGCATTAGAAAATCGTTTGCATTAAAATATTTCAAACATTAGTAATCGTGGTAAGTAAATAAAATATTTTCTTCCATATAAATATATCTTTATTTTCATTATCGTGGAGTCAGCTTCAAAATTTATTTTTTTATTTTTAAATCCTTTAAAGACATTGGCGCCAAACCCTTCTTTTTAAATTATAATATAAAAATATTATAATAAACCCTTTGGCCTTCTCTTGTAGTATTTGGACCTTTGTCCAAGCAACTTTTATAAACTCCACTTTTAAACCTTTTAAAACTTTTGGCCCTCTCTATAAAATTTTAAACCTTCTTAAACTTTTGGCCCTCTCTATGAACTTTTGAACTTTATTTATAATATTTAAATCAATATTATAATCCATTTCTTTTCAAAAAATTTCCTTGCTTTGAGATATACCTTACCTTGAATAATTGTCCAACCTTAGAAAAATATTTTTACCTTGAATACCATGCATCCTTTTGAAATCAACCCTTTGACATCAATGACAACTCAATATGCTTAATATTTCCAACAATTACATCACCCATCCTTGCTTGAAATCTTCCTTGGGAATCCATACTTCTACACCCATCCTTGCTTGAAATATTTCTTGGGAATCTAGTTTTTCCTTCGTTTGCATTTTCATCATTTTGGCTTCCCCTTAGCACTTATATGAATAAAAATAGTTTATACAAAACCCATTTGTCATGTGTTGTGATAAGGTCTAGTAATGTTTAATAAGACCAAAGCATAGATGGTTGTTTGATTAAAATAAACAAAATAGGCAACACTCAATACAAGCGAATCTACTACGTATCGAGTATGGCACCATTTTTAGATGACCCATCGGATGCTAAGTTTTGGATTTTTTTCGAGGAGACTAAATAATTTGCATGACTATTAAATAAATAAATGTACGTTAAATACTCACCCACACCTTTCATTGTCATTTTGATATTATAGAAATCCACAAGCAAGCACAAATTCAGGCTTTGAAACTATTCATTTTGGCACACGTTAGTGAAGTGCCCATGCATTTTGTGCCGTTAGCGTTAGAATTTTTCCCATGCATTTTATTTCGTTTGTGTTGTGAAGTGCACATTCAAGATTTATATCATGCTACTATCTTTTTAAACAGGTTATGTGGAGATTTAAACTTAGATGTCTTCTACTTTGAAATTATATTACAATAAAGTAAAGCCAAGCGCAATTTTTTTTTACAATTTAACAATAAATATTTAATTGAATGGAGGACCACAAAAAAAATCAACAATAAATATTTATTTGAATGGAGGACCACAAAAAAATCAATAATAAATATTTATTTGAATGGAGGACCACAAAGAAATCAACAAATATGATCGTGAAGAAGGAAAGAAAGTTCCAAGAGGCACAAAAACATCCAGGAACAAGATAAAAATACATGGAACCCTCTATATATAGTATTTGTTATGAGTGACTAATCCATGAATAATATGGAAATCCTTGGAACCCTTTCTATATAACCTTCATTCTGAGCAACTACGATAGATTTATTCTGACAAGCTTTGCACAACATGAAATATGGAGAACATATCTTCTTCATTTTCATTCTAACCAAAAAATCTAAGAATTAAGGGTATATTAGCACGTCCTATAAGAAAGGGTACAAACCATATTGTAAAGGGAATGAGGGTGATTGCTTGCAACATTATGATATTACAACATAGAGCAAAAGAAAGGCTCGCTCCAACATTTAGCCGAAAGGTGGACCTGTCAATATAAATCCTTTCATTCGATCATTGTTTAAAGGGTATATTTCATGCCACAATTAATTTTCGTTCTTTGGGTTGTTTAAACATTGTTTAAAGT
>JAQPPZ010010826.1:0-35431 GCA_028583015.1 Wollemia nobilis
CTTGGAAGATGCTTCACTGCGAAGTAAAATCAATTTGCCCTCCAAAGCGAAATTCAGCCAAAGCGAAACTCAGGCACATAGATTAGGACATTAATTATCCAAGCATGTGAGTAGTTGGGGTTGTTCGGTAGTTGGTCGAAAAACCACTTCGACATTTAAATCCTGTCAGTGGGTTGGTGGTTTTATCCTATCTTTTGTCCTCATCCCCTGCCTATAAATACTGGGGCATTTGTCATTTTATAAGAGAGAAATAGAGGGGTTTGAAGAAGCAAAGGGAGCAGTCAGAGAGGAATAAAGAGACCAGGGTGTAGCAACAGCTAGGGTTTCGATCAGTAAAGGAGCAGAACAACAAATTGCTGGAGTTGGGAGAAGCAACCTCCTAGAGACACCTTTTGTGTTTATCTTGCAAAGTTTTTACTTGCAGAAGATTATAATTGCTTCAGAAGGAAGCCCTTTATAATCCAGTGTTATAGCTAATATATAAATATTTATTCTGCCATTTGGGTCTCTACGTATTTGTCTGTGCCTCAGAGTATTGGTTTTTTCGCAGACTTTCCTCAGCTAGGGTTTGCCCCGAAGTGGAAAAATACCCGTTCTATCCAAAAAGGAGTCAAGTTTATTTGTTTGTGTTGAAGCACATTACGACACTTGTCTCCCCGAAGTGGGACCCTGGAGCCACTTTGCTGAAGTTGCCACTAGCTGCCGTGCTTCGCAGCTTTCTTGCCCGAAGCAGTCACTTCAGCACAAAAATCCCCGAAGTGATTTCACTTCGAAAGATATTCCCCGAAGTAGTTTTACTTCGACAGGTTTTCCCCCGAAGTACCTACTTCGGAAGTATTTTCCCCGAATTAGTTTTACTTCGGCAATATTTTCCCCAAAGTGAATACTTCGAGAGTATTCTTTTCGAAGCATTTTATTTGATGTGATTTGCAAAGCGTGCCTGAAGTGTTTTAATGACACGATTTAAATCATGATTTGAATTTTAATTCCTTCAAATTGGTATTAGAGCTATTGTGTCGTGACGCGAAGATAGAAGCATGGATTTCAAAAAAAATTCCCTGTAGTTGTAGATCCCACGATTTAACGACAAGAACTACGATTACTAGAGCATCCAGATGAAGATCCTCTTCGGGTCTTAGGATTTGTGGGACTTGGTTGAGAATGGGTACCCGAAACCGACAGATGTAGCAGCACTGGCCGCGCTCTCCTAAGATGATAAAGATATTCTGAAGGAGAATTGAAAGAAAAACCAAAAAGCCCTATTTTATATCATGCAAGCGGTTGAGGAGACCATATTCCTGTGGATTGCATCAGCCACCAAGGCCAAGCAGGCCTGGGAAATTTTGGCAAGTTCGTACCAGGGCACCAACAAAGTGAAGTTGGTAAAGCTGCAGATGCTCAGAAGGGAGTTCGAGAACCTATAGATGAGTGAGTCAGAGACCATGCATGACTTCTTCACCTGGATGACAAATGTCATCAAATAGATGCGGTTGAATGGTGAAATTATGCAGAATCAAAGGATCGTGGAGAAAATTCTGCAAAGTCTACCAGCAAAGTTTGACTCTGTGGTAATTGCAATTGAGGAATCAAGGGATTTGACAATCCTTTCTGTGGATGAACTCATGGGTTCTCTGCAGAAACATGAGTAAAGGTTGAGCCGCTCAACTCAGTCCTCTCTAGAGCAAGCCTTCAAAGTGCAAGTCTCAGTCCGAGACAGTGGCATATAAGACTCCCACCATAGCGCTTCTAGTTCTCAAAGTGGAAGAGGTAGAAGTAGGTGTGGGAGAAGTAACAAGCAAGGAGGGAGATCAAACCCTCACAACAGTGATACCAGCTGCAACTTTCATCAGCAAGGAGGAAGAGGCACTGGAAAAACTCAGCAAAGGGGATTTAGTCAGAAGAAGGACATGTCAAAAGTCCAATGCTACTACTACAAAAAGTTTGGCCATTACATCTCACAGTGCAGGAAGAGGATGGCGAACGAAAATCAGCAACATGCCCATTATACAAATGAAGCCAAAAATGCGATAGGAGGAAATATGCTGCTGAATTGCAGTGTTGAGGAAGAGAGAAAGAAAAATATTTGGTATCTTGATAGTGGGTGCAGCAACCACATGAATGGGAATAGAGAGATGTTCTCACAATTGGATGAAACAGTCTAATCTGAAGTCAAAATGGGGAACAACAGCAAAGTTCCCATGATGGGGAAAGGAAAGATCCTCATCCGCACCTGACACGGGGAAAGAAAACAAATTTATGATGTTTATTATGTGTCCGAGTTGAATCACAATCTGCTAAGTGTTGGACAGTTGGTGCAAAAGGGGCACACTATTCAGTTTAAAGATTGTGTCTGTACCATCAGAGACAAAGTGCATGGACAAATCGCAACCGTGTCTATGATGAAAAACAAAATGTTTTCGCTACAGATTTAGAATGAATCTTTAATATCTTTAAGTGCAGTTCTGAAAGATGCTACCTGGCTGTGGCATCTCAGATTCGGTCACTTGAGTTTTTGTGGCCTGAATCTTCTACACAAGAAGCATATGGTGGAGGTTTTACCCCTTATTGAACAACCGAACCAAGTTTGTGAAGGTTGCCTGGTCGGTAAGCAGCATAGGGATGCATTCCCTGTAGGAAATTCTTGGAGAGCATCACAGGCATTGGATCTGGCGCGCTCAGACATTTGCGGTCCCATGCAGACAAGCACATATGCCGACAAAAAATATTTTCTAACTTTCCTTGATGACTTCATCTAGAAGACCTGGGTTTATCTCATTAAGTTGAAGTCAGAGACATTCACCAAGTGTAAGGATTTCAAGGATCTGGTTGAGAAATAGAGCGGGTATTACATGAAGACTCTCAGAACTGATGGAGGTGGAGAATACATCTCCAATGAGTTCCACAATTTCTGCAAGTAGCATGGAATTCAGAAGTAGTTCACTGCCAAAAACACACCGCAGCAGAATGGTGTAGCTAAGAGGAAGAACATAACTATCATGGAGATGGCACGAAGCATGTTAAAGGCAAAAATTTTTCCACATGAGTTTTGGGCAGAAGCTGTGTCATGTGCAGTTTATCTGTTGAACCGATGTCCCACCAAGAGTGTGAAGGACAAAATTCCAGAGGAAGCCTGGAGCAATTTGAAGCCAAGTGAGGCTCATTTACTAGTTTTCAGGTGCATAGCATATGCACATGTTCCAGATGAGAAAATGCAAAAGCTGGATGACAAAGTTGAAAAGTGCATCTTCACAGGGTACAACGAACCAGCAAAGGCATATAGGTTGTACAATTTTGTGACAAAGAAACTTTTCATCAGCCGCGATGTGAAGTTCTTAGAGGATGAAGCCTAGAACTGGAAGTCAAATACTGGTCATACTGAACCAGCAACTGTTGAACCTACAAACTTGGAGGAATATAGTGTACAACCACCTATACCTTCAAGCAGCAATAGTGGTGCCAGCAGCAGCACAACCTCATCATCCCGGTCACCTTCACTTGTAAGCAAAATTCAAAACCTGAGGACACCTGTGAAGACTCGAAGCTTGCAAGATATTTATGAGGTAACCCGTAATCAGTTAGATGAAGAATATTTTGACTTTGCCTTATTTATCGAGTGTGATCTAGTGGAGTTTGAAGAGGCAAGTCAGAATCGCAAATGGGTGAATGCGATGGATGAGGAAATAGCAGCCATTGAAAGGAATGAGACATGGCAGCTGACAAATCATCCAACACGAAAGAAGACCATTGGGGTCAAGTGGGTGTATAAAATGAAGTTTAATGCCCAAGGAGAAGTTGACAGGCATAAGGCCAGATTAGTGGCGAAAGGCTACAAGCAGAAGTCAGGAGTTGACTATCATGAGGTGTATGCACCTGTAGCCCGACTTGACACAATCGGAATGATTTTGGCACTAGCAGCTCAAAAAAGCTAGAGTGTGTACCAGATGGATGTTAAGTCTGCCTTCCTGAATGGAGTGTTGGAAGAAGAGGTCTACATAGACCAGCCACCCAATTATGAAATACAAGGGCAAGAAGACAATGTCCTAAAGCTAAATAAGGCCCTGTATGGGTTGAAGCAAGCACCTCGGGCATGGTACAACCGTATTGATGGCTATTTTTAGGATAATGGGTTCACTAAATGCCCATATGAGCACACCCTATATCTGAAGACAAACGCAAAGGGTGAGATGATAATCGTCTATTTGTATGTGGACGATCTGATATATACTGGCAATAGCGGCAGCCTATTTGCACAGTTCAGAACAACCATGAAATCCGAGTTTGAAATGATAGACATGGGGCTGATGAAATTTTTTCTTGGTACTGAAGTTGACCAATCAGCAGATGGCATCTTCATTTCTCAGGGCAAGTATGCTAAGGATGTCCTGAAGCATTTTAAGATGGAGGACAACAAACCTGCCATCACTTCGACAGCCACTGGCTTGAAGCTGAGCAAGACTAACAACAATAGAAGTGTTGACCCAACTCTTTATAAAAGGTTAGTTGGAAGTCTGATGTACTTGATAGCAACCAGGACAAATTTGATGTATGTCGTGAGTTTAATCAGTCGATTTATGGAGTCACCCAAAGACACTCACTGGCAAGCAAGCAAGAGAATTCTACGATACATCAATGGCACGAGAAACCATAGACTCCACTATGCTAGACAAGACCAGCTAGAGTTGATTGGCTACACCGACAGTGATTGGGTTGGTAGCATAGATGACAGAAAGAGCACTTCTGGATATGCCTTCCATTTTGGATCCAAAGTTGTTTCTTGGTCCTCGAAGAAGTAGCCAATTGTTGCTTTATCTACAGCAGAGGCAGAGTATGTTGCTGCCACCTCAGCAACCTGCCAAGCAGTCTGGCTGAGAAGAGTTCTAAGTGAGCTACATCATCCGCCCAAAGCAGCAACAACAATATTTTGCAACAATAACTCTGCCATCGCGCTCTCAAAAGACCTAGTCTTCCACGGTCGGATGAAGCACATAGATATCCGATTTCATTTCATCAGAGAGCTGGTGAAATTCGGTGAAGTATAGTTGCAGTTTTGTAGGTCCAAGGAGCAGTTGGATGACATATTTACAAAACCCTTGAAGGAGAAGGACTTCGCCAGATTGCGAGAGATGTTGGGTGTTAGAGAACTCATGAAAT
Organism: Wollemia nobilis; assembly: GCA_028583015.1. NCBI lineage: Eukaryota > Viridiplantae > Streptophyta > Pinopsida > Araucariales > Araucariaceae > Wollemia > Wollemia nobilis. The sequence goes on from JAQPPZ010010826.1 coordinate 5,152, forward strand.
TTGGTTTAAAGGAGGGTGTTGGAAATGTTAAACCAAATAACATGCCTGGAAGCGCTTCGGCGTGAAGCACTTTCGAAACGTCTTTGGGAAATGCTTCGGCGCGAAGCATTTTTAATATGCCCTTGGAAATCGGTTTGTCGCGAAGCAAAAATAAATTGACTTCGGAAGGTGCTTCGTCGCGAAGCCGTTCAACGTTGCCCTCGGAAGATGCTTCACCACGAAGTAAAATCAATTTGCCCTCCGAAGCAAAATTCAGCCGAAGCGAAACTCAAGCGCGCAGATCGGGATATTAATTATCCAAGCATGCGATTAGTTGGGGTTGTTCGGGAGTTGGTTGAAAAGCCACTTCGGCATTTAAATCCTATCAACGGGTTGGTGGTTTTATCCCGCCTTTTGTCCTCATCCCCCGCCTATAAATACTGGGGCATTTGTCATTTTATAAGAGAGAAATAGAGGGGGTTGAAGAAGTAGAGGGAGCAGACAGAGAGGAATAGAGAGCCCAGGGTGCAGTAGCAGCTAGGGTTTCGATCAGTAGAGAAGCAGAACAACAGATTGCTGGAGTTGGGAGCAGCAGCCTCCCAAAGACGCCTTTTGTGTTTATCCTGCAAAGTTCTTACTTGCATAAGATTGTAATCGCTTCAGAAGGAAGCCCTTTGTAATCCGGCGTTATAGCTAATATATAAATATTTATTCTGCCATTTCGGTCTCTGCGTATTTGTCTGTGCCTCAGAGTATTGATTTGTCCGTAGACTTTCCTCAGCTAGGGTTTGTCATGAAGTGGCAAAATACCCGTTCTATCCAAAAAGGAGTCGGGTTTATTTTTTTGTGCGGAAGCACATTGCGGCACTTGTATACCCGAAGTGGGACCCTGGAGCCACTTTGCCAAAGTTGCCACTAGCTGTCGTGCTTCGCAGCTTTCTGCCCGAAGCAGTCACTTCGGCACAAAAATCCCCGAATTGATTTCACTTCGGAAGATATTCCCCGAAGTAGTTTTACTTCGACAGGTTTTCCCCCGAAGTACCTACTTCGGGAGTATTTTCCCCGAAGTAGTTTTACTTCGGCAATATTTTCCCCTGGAAGTATTCTTTCCGAAGCGTTTTATTTGACGCGATTTGCGAAGCGTGCCCGAAATGTTTTATTGACACGATTTAAATCGCGATTTGAATTTTAATTCCTTCAAAACCGAGAGAGGTTTTATTAGCACTAGCAAAGCCTACCGCTCGCCTCTCTCTGAATGTCAGCAGCTTTGGAAAAAAACAGAAGTGATGCCCGAAAAAGTGAAGGACCAAAAAGAACTAAGGGCAGACTTTCTGAGTCGATGTACGAGAAGCAAGAAGTAATGAAGGAGAATTAGGTCCCTTAGATTAAATGGAGGAATGATAACATTAGCTCACTCTGATAAATCATTAGCTATAGCTCACACTGACACACAAAAACAAACAAATACTACAGTGGAACAAAATTCTATCATATGAATACGTCAACAACTTGCAAAAGAATATGCACACAATAATCCACAGTAAACGGAATTCTAGAGCTAAGAGTATGTCACTATATACATGCAACCAAAAAGCAAAACGTCTACTGCATCCACTCTCCACACATTTAATAATTTTCTGCTAACACCATTCAACTTAAAAAATTGTTGCGGAGGATAATGCTTAACCTCAGCACAGAAAGTAGCATATCGTCTAAACAATAGCAATGAAACAATTGCAGACATGCTCAAATCTAAAGGCTTTGAAAGGTTGCTAATTTAAAGGTTGACCCAAGTATCAGGCATTGCTATAAGAGAGAGTCCATACTCTACCGTTGAGCATAGTCAGAGCTCGGATATAACAGAAAAATAAGGCCGATAATTAAAATATAAAACTGAGAATGTGTATACAACAAGGAGACTTTTGATGTGCACATCTAGAGACGCCCACCCATAATAAAAATCTCCTGGATGTGAACATATAGAGACACCCACTCATAGTAAAAAATTTAAAAATTAAAACATGGAAAATTATATGTTAACTTTAACTAAATATCTTACTATGTTTAAATAAATAAAAACATTTTTAAATTTTTTTCAAAAAAATTATTTTACATGTTCACAATATAATTTATTTCTATTTTTCAATATACTTCACAAAAATCTTGAAATGATAATAATAATACAAGATAAATGATAAATAGTAGCTGGTAGATATTAATCCATTAAATTAAAGTTTTGTTTTTACGTAAAATAATTGAATTTTGCTTGACTTCAATATAAAAAATTAAAAATAAATCTTTTATAGTTTTTTAATATATTATATAATATTTTAAAATAATAAAAATTAATAATAAATATTTTATATTTTTCCAACCTATTACATAATATTTTCGAATAACAAAAATTAATTTTAATATTTAATAATATTTATTTGATAAATGATATTTATTTGATAAATTTTAAAATCTTACCTATTAATTATTTAAACATGTAAATAATAATATATTTTGAAGGAATCATACAAATTTCAAAATTTAAATATTACACTTATAATTAAATATTTCCAAAATTAAAAAAAAAAAATATTATTAATAATTTAATAAGATATCTTAAAGCTTATTATAAATATTTTAATATTTAACCAAAATTTTAATATTTATAGTAAAAAATTGAAACACCATGATTAAGTATACTGATACACCATTAGGTGGCATAAGTTTCTATTGTGAAATTTTGAAATCGAAAAAAGAATTATGACTCATCATAATTCTTTAACTATATATCTTACTATGTTTAAATAAAAAAAAAAAATTAATTTAAAAAAATATCAATAAAATTTATTTGTATTTTTCAATACACTTCACAAAATCTTTGACAAAGATAATAATAATATGATGGTAGCTGGATTAGATAATAATAATATGATGGGAGGTGGATATTAAAGTTTTTTTGTTTACCTAAAATAATAAAAATTTTGTTTAACTTCAACCTAAATATATTAAAAATAAATCTTTTATATTTTTTTGACATATTATATATAATTTTTTAATAATAAAAATTAAATAATAAATCTTTAGTATTTTTCTAACCTATTACATAATAACTTTTAATAAATAAAATTAATTTTAATATTTAATAATATTTATTTGATGAATGATATTTGTATAAGTAAAAATAAAAAAATTAAAATCTTACATATTAATTATTTAAACATGTAATAATAATATATTTTTAATTAATCATACAAATTTTAAAATTTAAATATTGTACTTATAATTAAATATTTTCAAAATAAAATTTAAAAATATTTATTAATAATTTAACAATAAAATTTAATAATATATCCTAAACAATTTATTATAAATATTCTAATATTTAACCAAAATTTTAATATTTATAATAAAAATTTAAAACACCATGATTATTATAAATATTTTCTCTAAGTATACTACACCATTACGTGGCAGAAGTTTCTATCATTAAATTTTGAAGTCAAAAAATTAATTATGACTCATCATTCATTAATGATGAGTCAATGATTTACTTGCTATGAGGAGGGGCCTTCCAGCATGATGCTTTCCTTCCTTTATAGAGTCAAAAGCCTTTCCTTCCGTTTGCTTTGCTCGCTAACCGACTCGATCGATTACATTGTCATGTGTTGCATCCCAAGGCGCTCCCAACTTTTTAAAGTCCCAAACCAAAGGGACATCGATATGCTCGAGCGGAGATGAGTTCCAACCACAACTCCGGAAAAAGGGTGAGAGGGGTCAAAAACCACTCTGGTTTTCAAAGCCGCCCAAATGTGTCCCTAGCGGATATGGTGTTCCCGACATGGACAAGACGACGGACATCATCATACCTATTTCGTCTCCCTTTTCTTTCTTGTCATTTAAAAAAAGAGATAGGGAAGTTCCTTACTCCCATTCCCATTAGCGGAAAATATTAATAAGAGAGAAAAAAGGGAAGAGCCTCCGTCATCCTAACATCATCAATTAGAAGAAGTTTTCAAAAGACGTAAATACCCTTCTCAACCATTTTCTTGTGATGTGATAGTCGTATTATTCGCTTTGTCTGGCAAGGGATCGCCTTTTTAATTAAAAAGTTAACTATTTTATATTGATCTATGATTCCTAAGCAATTCAAGCACGATCCAAATTACGATCCCACACATATGATAAATGTTGGTCCATAGCTCTTCAGTCCAGATTAAATGTTTTCCATCGTTTACTTATTTAGTAATATTTTTTATACGGGATTGAACCTAAGTCACATATCATCATCGATAATACAAGTGACATCCTTGCCTGTAAACTACAAGTGACGTCCTTGCCTGTATAGACTATACGTACAGGAATTACCTATTTATTTTTTCACGTTTATTTATAATAATTTTAATATTTTACGATAAAATGTTCTCTTATATTAATATGATTATTATTTTTAATTTACATTTGCAATTTTCTAGGTTAGGTAGCCGGTAAGAGCTCCTCGCCAATAGTTTGCACCCCTACACCTTTATTTGGGGTATTGTTCTTGGAAGGTGTAAGCACAATAATTGTAAGATTTAAATAAAGGACGAAAATCCATTGAATTAAAAGTTAAAATTATTTAAAACTATATATATAATAATAGCGTGCAAAAATTTATATATATATTTTTAAACAATTTTAACTTTTAATTCAATGGATTTTCCTCCTTTATTTAAATCTGACAATTATTGTGCCTAACTTAATATTAAATTTATACACTTTAATAGCATGCAAAAATTAAAGACTTGAATGCTTACACCTTCCAAAAACAATACCCCAAATAAAGGTGTAGGGGTGCAAACTATTGGCGAGTAGCTCTTACCGGCTACGTCACCTAGAAAATTGCAAATGTAAATTAAAAATAATAATCATATTAATATAAGAGAACATTTTATCTTAAAATATTAAAATTATTACAAATAAACCAGAGTGGTTTTTGACCCCTCTTACCCTTTTTCGGGAGTTGTGGTTGGAACTCATCTCCGCTCGAGCATATCGATGTCCCTTTGGTTTGGGACTTTAAAAAGTTGGGAGCGCCTTGGGATGCAACACATGGCAATGTAATCGGTTAGCGAGCAAAGCAAACAGAAGGAAAGCTTCATGCTGGAAGGCCCCGCCTCATAGCAAGTAAATCATTAATGAAAGATGCTGTGCATCTGTCACAGCAAGTCCCACAAGCTCTCATGCAACGCTTTATGTCGTGATGCTTCCTCCATCTTCGCTCACTCACAAGCAGTCTTGCAGTCTGCAAACACCCATTTAAAATGTTACATGCCCATTCTATATATATAGTCAAAGTAAGTAAAAACTGGTAACTTCTTCATTAATGACATTAATTTTAGACAGTCTGCAAATACTCATTTAAAAGGTTACATGCCCATTCTATATATAGTCAAAGTAAGTAAAAACTGGTAACTTCTTCATTAATGACATTAATTTTAGACAACATGAGGCCTAAAAGAATTCTAAGAGGTGGTGCTCATGAAAAAGATGGTGTTTCTTCCCATCTAACCTTAGCTGTAAAAATATCAAAAAGCCAATTGAGAGTTAATTAATTTTTTTACAATGAAAATTATCACCATGGACCATTTAGTTATCTCAAAGGACTCCTCTGTTTCTGCATTCACCGTAAGCAACTTGGACATACATCTGTCATTAGAGTTATCTCACAGAACTCCTCTGTTTCTGCATTCACCTTAAGCAACTTGGACATACATCTGTCATAGTCATTAATGAAATTGGTTAGTATGAAATACTACTTCATTTCACAATAACTTTTATAAATTTATCTTATTAATAAAAAATATTAATAAAAAATAAGACATACCACCTTTCAGTAAAAACTAAAATCACTTTAAACTATCCGTAAGACCAAATAAACTTTTATTATTAAAAATAAAACTAAAATCAAACTTTAATATATTAAAATTTATATAAAATTAAAAAAAATTATATAAAATTATTTTAAAATTCTATAATTCAAATTTCGCACACTAAATCTAACATTCCTTCCAATATCAACATTTGGACTTAAACGAAACCAATTTCAACTTATCTCTCTCTGAATTCATAAATCTTAAATCTATCTTAGTAATCTTTACTTCCTATTGTCTTTGCATCTCATTAAACATTCGACCGTTAGCAATCTTATTTATGAAGAGAAGAAGTCTAAAAAAAACATTGAGCAACATCCTCTACTTCCAAGCTTCCAACCAGTGCCACACTTAAACTTTTAAATAGCCTGCACTAAAGCAAGAATAAATTCCCTTCTGCATGGACAAATTATAAACAGAGGGCGCCATTATCCCCACACCAAACAAAAATGTTGTGCTCAGCCATAAAATTTCAAACACGGTTTCTGGTTTCACTGAAACCGCTCAGTAAAACAAAATCTTGTCGCCCTGCGCAATGCAATCTGAAAAGTTTATGGGATTTTCAGAGCATCCACATACATTTGGTATGAATATATCTTTTCATATGATTAGAAAGGGGTTGTAATTAGATACCATGAATTCAATACTTACTATACTCTTTTATTTAGATTTTTGTTATAGTTTTGTAAGATATGAGTGTTGATCCGAATGGTGGGTTAGGGTTCTTAACTTTGAATATGAATATGGTGCTTACGTTGGTATGTTCTTATGGGTTTTTGTAGGTGCTTTTCTAGATTGCTAAGGGTCAAATGTTTAATGAGAAGCAAGACAATAGGAAGTAAAGATTACTAAGATGATTTAAGATTTATGAATTCAGAGAGATAAGTAGAAAATGGTAATGTTAGATTTAGTGTGTGAAATTTGAACTATAGAATTTTAAAATTTAATTTTATATAAATTATAATATATTAAAATGTGATTTTAGTTTTAGTAATAGAAGTTTATTTGGTCTTGGGAGGTTTTTATTTGGTCTTGGGAGGTTTAAGGTTTAAACTTGAGGTGATATGTGTTAAATTTTTTATTGATAAGATTAACTTTTGAAGACCTAAATCATCAGTGTAGGATGGAGATACAAATACCCAACAGCATCAACATCTATCTTAAAGTATTTCGTACTAACCAAATCTATCATAATGTATTAAATTACATATTATACATAAAAATCGTTGAGAAACAACTCTCCCCAACACCTACAGAGAATATCAAAGATTACCTGGAAAACAAGTCCTATAACGAGTTATGGATCCGCGCAGGCACCCCATGGGGGCTAGGTTGGTGGAGTACAGTGTGGGGTCATTAATCCACGCCTTGGGATCTTCCTGCCCAACAAACAAGTCTGCACATGTGATGCAGCAGCCTCTTTTAGTTGACATCTTTAAGCCACCACACAGAAAAATAGTAAGCAAGCAGATAATTCACTTTAATCACATAAAATTAAAAAAAAAAATGTTTTTGTCGAATATTATACAATTGCTTTCCATAGAGATGGAGAACATCAACACCTCCTGCAAAAACTACAGATAGCGCACAAACTGCCAATTTCTTCTCCTCTACTCCCTCATGCTCTACATTAGCTTCTTATTTATAGGCATTAAAAAGTAACGGCTTGCTAATTTTGCATGATGGAGTGACAAGTGACAACTATAACTATGCAGTACCAGCTAAGCATTCTTACCCATCCCTTTCCCAGCTACACGTTAATTTCAAGTGTTCTTATTTTTTTCATGGAGCATTTTATTTTGGCATGGACTGCCCATGTGGATGCTCCCGCCTCAACATGGAGGACGCGTTCGGCCTGGCGTTGCAGAAGAAAGTGCCGCTTGTGGCCAAGGCTACTCCACGCCTTTCCCTTCACCTCTACTAGATGGACATAGATTAGACAGGTTATTTCTGTTTACTGGATAGCGTGTGTGACGGAGGAGAATGTGTTTTTCTAATAAGAGATTACGATGGTGATGGTGGTATCTACGTTTTATGCATTTTTAATCTCTTTCAAATGAGAATGTTTCCGTCTTCATATTTGTCGGAGAAATCAGAACTGTTGCAACACGTGTTTGTCTAATTTCTAGTAATGAGCTCACTTGTGGAAACATGCAATGGTTTGCAGGTTATAATATTTATTTTCGTAATAACTTATATAGCAATGACTACGACGGAATTTTCATAATATCAGCCATTTGTCAAATATAGTGGATTCCTGCCATATTTGGCCAAACAAATATCAATTTTAAATGGAAAATATTAGCGGACGGAATTTTCATAATATCAACCATTTGTCAAATATAGTGGAGTCCTGCCATATTTGGCCAAACAAGTATCAATTTTAAATGGAAAATATTGGCGGGGAATCATCCTCGGGTTTTTTTAGAGCTGTTGCCCCTAAAAAGTGGTAAACTTTAAAGCTTATTTGTTCGTCATAGGTGGTGAATATTTTGAGAAGTTGTATGTTTTATTTAAAGTAGAATTTGGTTTTGTCTGTCTAATATGTAATTCGGCAAACAATGATTTTACATCATGACCATCTATAAATATGTATTAAGATATATTAATTTTTTTAATTTAATTTTATTGATTTTTTATATTTTTGTTATTTTGTGTAATTATATATTTTTTGAATGAAAAATCATTATATTAAATACAAAGCCTTAACATATAAAAGTGGGTGAATTGGGTGAACTCACACATCACACCCCAAGCACACGATAAACTGGTTGAGAAGACAGCCAGGACAAAGTTTAAAAAATCACCACCAGAAGACTACAAAAAGGTGAGCTTAACTACAATAATAAAAATATATCACAACAACCATTAATTGTTCCAACCCGACCCTGGCATCATGGCATGCATCTCAGGAGTAGGTTGATGAGTAGGACTCAAGGGAGCCTCAGTGGGGTGCTCTAGCCTATGTGCACAACTACATCACCAGCAGTGCCTGTGCTCCATCCAGTACTGGTGCCACCATCACCACCCTTCGAAGAACCAACTTGGCCGCCATCACCACCCTTCGAAGAACCAACTTGGCCGCCATCACCACCCTTCGAAGAACCATCCTGACACAACTATATTAACTTTGTTCTCAATAGTATTAGACTGATAAGGTATTTTAAGTGAAAGAAGTGTTTTTATAATGGTTATGTGAATCTATATAGCAAGGTTATGCTTAGGGTGTTGGTCCTAAAATGTATTTATAAATATAGGGTAAATCAGTTTCGAAATTCAAAATTCTTTATAATTTTAAAGTGAAAAAGTCCCTTATTATTAGGGGTATTATTGGAGATTTAAACTTAAAATGATGCAATTATTATAAAATTGGGGCGAATCTATCCCAAAAAAATTGACATCCAAAATTTTAGGGCTAATGGGCCCTGGTCAAGGGTCTCCAATATTAGCCAATTCCAAATTTCAAAAATCAAAATATTTGTTAATTAACAATGATTAGTCCCTATGCATAACCCTATTGGAGAGACTATGTTTCACTTAGTATGAGAGAAGTTTGAGAATTTCATTTTTTATTTTTATATTTGAGATAAATTTTGAGTTCAACCTCAAAGAAGGTTAAGAGAGGAAGGATGGAGTTTTAAGATGAAACCATTCCATAAAGAAGATTTTTATAAAGTGATTATCAATACTCAAGTGAGGTTATAGCAAAAACAAAAGGAGGAGGTTGAAGACGTGTCTTTTATTGATGTGTACTTATAGTTTTTTTTTAACTAAATGTTTCGTTTAAATGAAATTAAAATAACATAGAGTTGTTGAGAGTGGATAAAGGTAGTTGAAGCCCACACATACTTTTCATGCTAAACAAGAAGGATGAAGATTTACTAGTATTTGTATGGTTAAGATTTCTTCTTGTATCAATCTTATTAGATAGTAAAGAAATTTTTTATGTAAAGGATTTAATTTTTTTAAGACTTTAAATAATAAAAAATTAAAATATTACCTAACCACACATTACTACTCATGCATCCTCACCTTTACTTTTCTTACCATCTACTATTTCTTGGTTCATGCCACCCACCATGTCATCGTGTCTCACCTTTTCTCTCATCCTCATTGTCCAACAATTCTTTTTTTTTAAAAGGTAAAAAATTATATTGATAGAACAAGAATCAAATTACAGTCATAGGTCTTCCACTTTTGGCAAGCCCTAAAATTTGAATAAAACATGGATTAACATCTCCAAAATAAAAAAATGAGTACCATCTATAGAGTAGAAACTTTGAACCTGTTTCTATTTTTGCTTTACACTGATCCTAAAAAATCTAGCAGAATTGATAGTCCTACGAACACTACCTGTACTATCCCAAAAAGGGCCAAAGAGCAGCAAGAGGTAGTAAAAACCCAAAAAATAATTGTTCATCCTTCATTGATCCACAAGACTTAGTGGAATTTTGACTTATCCTCATCCTTAGCTAAGTCTTTGCTAGTCAATTTAAGAACCATTTGGTTCACCTCCCACCATTAAGAAGTGTCCCTATCCAAATTAGAATTTAGCATGTATCCAAGCAGACTTTCACTGCCATGTTTAACCAAAAATTTAGGTGCTACATTATTTTATCTATCAACATAGACCAGGATGGCATCCTTGAACTACTGTAAAATGGACTTAATTTGGCTCACAATGTTTGTTATCCTCCAACAATTCTTTAGAATGGATATAATGTCATCTTTAAAAATATCACTAAGGAAAAGTAGCCTACCATAGAAGTCGATTAAGCATTCCCATGCTATATATTAGAAATCCCTAGAAAACTATCATAAATAAATCATAATTATAATGAAGAAGGTTAGAAAACAAATGAGATAAAATATCATTGGCTTTAAGGCCTCAACTTCTATGATTCTTGTGGTCCTATGGTCACAATTGGTAGAAGGTGGAAAGAAACTATTTTTCATAGAAGCACTCCCCATAAACCTAAGTAGGCCAACAACTACCCTAATTGATTACACTACAAAATTATCCACATTGGATTTATCAAGGACAAATCCATTCCAAATGATACAACTAACAAGATAGTTGCAATAAGTGATAGCTATAAAATACAAGAGCTACTGAATCACAAAAATAAATAAAACAAGGCCTGGACTTTTATGGGATAAGTTAATTTTATGTTTCAAGATTTTCTATAGTGCAATTGATTAAATTTATGTTATAAGACTTTTTTTACAACTCTTCAAAAGACAACCACTTTACTTTTCAACATTAGATTTAATTTGTTGAAATATATCCAAGTTCTTCCTTCATAGTCATTAAAAAAATAGTAAAATACCTACTTTTGTTGATTGACAAAATCTACAATGGACCATAGATACCAACATGCACTAGTTCAAGTGGTGTCCTTTCCCTCCATGATTTTTCTACTAGAAAATAATCTTGATGTTGCTTACCAAAAATACAACCTTCAAAAACTTGATCATATCATTAAATAAATGGTAATCCCTTATCCATTTGATTTTGATAGAGTAGTTTTAGCCATCAAAAATTTAGGTGTCTATACCTCATGTTCCATAACCAAGATTCATCATATGAGACCACTTTTGTGGCTTGAGTTTCTACATATGCAAGTTTAAGAGGGAAATTTCTATTTCGTAGAATACTAACTTTTGCTACAATATGATTACTACCATTTTTATCATAGAAAACACATTTATTGTTTTCAAAAATAGCATAATATCCCTCTTCAATATGTTGTTCTATGCTCAACAAATTATTAGCTAATCTAGGCACATATAAAATGTCACGAATAAACTTTATCTTTGTTGGCAAATGCAAACATAAAATAAAATGCATAAACCATAGGGTTCAATATTGATATCAATGGTGTTTAAATAACAATAGAATAGGCTATGAATAGCCTAATAGGTAGTCACCCCTTAAAGGTAGCTACCCGCTAGGATTCTATGCTAACAACTAACAAATTATTAATCACTAACAATATGAAATATTTCACGTCTAAATAATAGCGCGTGATAATCATAAGATATTCGACATGAATATCTTAATGGTAAATGTAGAAAGATAAATCAATCTAACCTAGTAGGGTAATAATGTAATAACCTAATGGTAAAAGTAATAAATTACTTTTTACCCTAACATCCCCCCTTATTACATTAATTGGGTAATGTAAATAACTATCCTAATACAGTGAAAAAATATGTTGATCTATTGGCTCTTGCTCTTGCTCGGGCTCTGTCACAATGCTCTAGCTACTCTAAGCAAAAAGTGGGTAATTCCTCACTTTGTCTTCACATCAACGAATGTCCTTATTATAATCTTGTCATCCAACCAGATTGCATGGGTAACCAGTCGTTGTAACTGCTAGGTCTATTAGAGTAGATCACTACATATGAGGTTCATTCAGTTTACAATATGATCTTGCAAAAGTTTTGATAAGGTAGCTAAGGTGTCGGTCGCTACTGAAAATGCACCCGTATAAGTTTCCCCCCTTTTTGCAAAAACATGTTGTAATGGAATTTCTAAAATAAGTGTGACTAAGGTGTTGGTCACTGCCAAAAATGCACCCTTATAAGTCTTTTTCTCTTTTTACAAAAATTGTGTGAAGTAGGAAAGAAATGTTTATCCCCCTTAATTGCAAAATATATGCAACTCATGAAGCTTGTTAAGGATTTTACAAAGATTACCTCCTAGGCAAATTTTACACCAGAAAATCCCCTCCTTTTATTACAAGTACTTCAAACAAAATAGAGTTTGCTATTTATGAAGCCAAAAAGAGGTACAATCACCCCTTTATTGCAAGTACTTCAAACAAAAACTTTATGCTATTTATGAAGCCTAAAAAGAGAGTGTAGATGGTGCTTGCTTAGGGTTGCAAATTTGTTTCCCTTTACAATAATGTTTTAGCCATGAGAACTTTGTGTGCTCTTTCTGAACTAGAATCAGAATCGGAATAAGACACTTCACTAGCAACATTACCTCTTTGTCTATTTTACCTTTGTGATGTGCCTTTGCTATTTTTGTTTTGCTTGTTTCTAAACCAACACCGATTGGTGTCATGGTTGTCCTTTTTACAATTTGTGCAAAACTTCTTTTGAGGTTGTTTTCCCTTATCTTTTGAAGATGATCCTTCCTTATGAAAGTTTCCTTTCTTCTTTCCACCATGATTGTTTGAGTAAAGTGCATTGTTTGACACTTCATCACTTTGGAGTTGATTTGCTTCCTCTGTTTGAAGCAAATTGACTAACTCCACAAAGGTGACTGTTCTTTGAGATACATTAAGGGATGTGATTAACATCTTATAGGATTCTGGAAGAGCCCTCAATATTACTGAAGTTAGGATAGTATCTTCCACTTTTTCTCCTAAAGCATTCATCTTTGAATTCAGTTCTACCACTCTGTAGAGGAATAGCTCTACTGATTCTCTTGACTTCATATGGAGTGTATAAAGTTGTGTTTAAAGGTTTGGAATAATCAATTGATTCTTACCTTAAAAAATGGTACTAAGTGCATCCCATGCATCTTTACCATTTTTAGCTTCACTTATGTGAGGTTGGATCTCATCAGTAGTAGCTAGGAGAATCAACATGAGAAGATGATTGTTCTTTTTATCCCATGCTTTCTGATCTGCTCCTGTTGATGTGGGTATTTTTTCAATGCCCTCCACTATGTCCCATATTTTCTCTACAATAAGTATGGCTTTCATCTTAGTTTTCCATGTTGAATAGTTAGGACCTTTAAGAAATTGTGTATCATTTAGGTATTTGTTGATAGTTGCCATGTTGAAGGTTCTAGAATTTGCACTAAGATGATCTTTCTTTCACTCTTAATTGGTATTTAATGGCACCTACTTGAAAAATCTCTTTGAATAAAGATGATCAGTTTGAGGGTTTTTAAGCCAAACAAATAAGAAGTGAAAGAGAATTCACTCAAAACGATATTTAATGGAACCTACCTGAAAATCCTCTTGAAAAGGAATAATCAGTTTGAGGATATTTGAGCCAAACAAATAAGAGTGAATTTTTAGGGTTATATGGAGAGAATATCAATTTTAAAAAATGGCTTATACTTGTGCAATGGATTACACAAATTATTGTGAAATTTTGGGGTTTGGAGTGCTCTTGATTTTGATGACTAATAATTGCAAAGAGCAAGAAATTAAATGCAATAATCAATCAAAGAGTGCCCACAAAATTTTTATCACTTAGGTTCTGGATGCAATTGAAAATGCACCTAATTTGCCAATTTGTAATAAAGATGTCGAGTAATATAGAAAATGCACCTTTATCACCAAATTTTGCAACACAATTTTGATTTGTGTTGTGCAAAAATTTGATATTTTATGTCTCCTCTTGTTTTCCAATTTTGCAAAGAATTTGGCATAAAACAATTGCCTTTCCTTTTGATTTTGCAAAATAAACAATGTTTGATTTTTTTTATGTGCTCCTCACTTTGTGTTACAATTTTGCAAAGAAATACAATTGCTTGTCTTCCCCCTTTGATTTACAAAATTAACAAAGTAGCACTCCTTTCAACTCAAGTCGACACATGACCCACATTTGAAAGGCTTTCTAGAACCAATCGACACACGACTTGGTTTTTATGGACCCAAGGTCTTCAATTTCTTCTCATTTTTGCAAAAAATATAATGTACAATTTTTTTGTTATATTCCTCCTTAGAGAAAACAAATACACACTTTGCCTTTGAAAATTACAAAATTTTGTGTCACCTTTTGTTATAATTTGGCAAAAAAGAATTCAAGTTTGATCCTTTATTGTTTGTAAAATTAACAAGGTTTTGAGAATATTATTAGGGTTTCCTAGTTTACAAAAAAAAATGTTATTTATTTGTCTTATATTCTCTCTTGGAGAAAAATAAAAACACTCTTTTGTTAGATATTGGAGAAATTTTGTGTCACTTTTTTAATTTAATATGTAAAATTTAAACAAAAAGTATAATCATATAATTTGAATTAATAATAAAAATAAACTAATGTTTTATTAAAAAATCAATTTATAAAAAAAAGTGATTTTTAAAAACAGAAATTATATTTAAATTATTAAAACAAATATATAAAAAAAACTTTTTAAATTAAAAAAAAACAAATTATTATTTTTTAAAACCTTTACCTTTGCTGCTTGCTTAGCCGCCCCCTTTTGATTTTTTTTTAACATTTTTTTTTCTTTTAGAAGGGGCATTGGTGGGATTCGACTGGCTGTCGGGCACCTGAAAGCCTTAGTGTTGGAATAGCAACTGGTCGGGCTAGGCCTTACCTTGGGAGTGAAGGCCTAGCACCTTTGTTTTATTCCTTCGCGAACCCTGCATGAAGAAAAAAATGTGGGACTATATCCCACATGCACCTTATGGGTGCATTTTTGGGATATAAAAATGGGAAGACTCCCATTTGAAAGCGATTGCCTTCGGGAAATCTCTTAGCCCATATTTTTCTGCCCAAACAAGATAGTTTGAACCCCCTGTACTTCCATGTTGTCTGCTTCAAACCCAAACACCATGTGGATGACCTTGAATTTTGTGTCTATGCCACGTAGATTGCCTTGAATGTTGTGCCCTTTCCACATTAGCAAATTGCCACATGTCCTCAAAATTTGAGACTCGGCCACATCAGTAAGTGATATATCCACCTCGATCCACGTGACATCTACCTCTATCGTCATGTTGCCTCTGAGCCATCCACATCGATCCATGTGTTGGTAGTAGTTTCAGTTTATCAAGGATGGTCGACTAGTTGGTCAGCGTCTATCTGTCAGGGTCAGTCGGGTCAACTATTCTATCGCAAGTGTCAACGTCAGTCTGGTAAGATGTTTTGTCTAGAATTCTACATCGCCTACCTAGGTTTCAATCTCTTGTATAGGTTTCATTAGATATTCTCGTGTGTGAGGAACTGACCGCTAGTCAGTGATGGCAATCACAGGTTGATCATCGGTCTCCTTAGTGGAGATCAACTGCCTGCAGTGGGTTGATCATTGGAAAGAGTTGTTCAGTGGCTGGTCTAGTGGGCAACTTGCCTCCCTTCATGGAGGTGGGCTATCTAGTCTATCCATGTGGGCTTCTTGCTCATGTGGGTGGACTATGGGCCGATATGTAGGTCCAGAGTTTCAATGGAAACAAAAAAAACTTTAGGATTAAAAATAAATTCAATCGAAACAACACAACCTTTGAGAAATTCAAACCCAAGCAAGGTATTCCATGCATATTCTACCTTGAAACATGTTTCTATCCAGGGGATCCTACCCCTTGGGAATTAAGCCCCTTGGTATAGCTGGAATGAGAAGACCTCATCCCACCTTACCCAATGATGTGCCTTGTCTAGTAATACCTCCTTAGCTCTAATTCCAATGTTGGCAAATATAAACATAAAATAAAATGCATAAACCATAGTATTTAATATTGATATCAATGGTGTTTAAATAACAATAGAATAGGTTATGAATAGCCTAATAGGTAGTCCCCCCTTAAAGGTAGCTACTCACTAGGATTCTATGCTAACAACTAACAAATTATTAATCACTAACAATATGAAATATTTCATGTCTAAATAAAAGCATGTGATAACCATAAGATATTCAACATGAATATATTAATGGTAAATGTAGAAATATAAATCAATATAACCTAGTAGGGTAATAATGTAATAACCTAATGGTAAAAGTAATTAATTACTTTTTATCCTAACAATCTCACCTTGTTTGTCTTAATTGTAATGGTGCTCTTAATTGTGACCTAAACTTCTTTGTCATCTCCAACTCACATAAGATTTAGCAAATGCATCCATCTTACAAAGATGTTTTTGTTACCTTTCACATACATAATATTTTGAAAATTAAAAAATTCATCCATCTTTAAAAAGATGTTCTTTTTGCTTGTCATGTGACTACTACAATTGCTATCCAAAAGCCATACAACTTTGGATATTTTTATTGTAATATCACAAGAAAAAATTAAACTACTATGTTCTTCCTTTTATTCAAAAAATAATGTGTGTTTCTTCTACTTTTTCCAACAATCATTGTTCATAATGACCAAACTTTTTGTAATAATAACATTGAACTTGTGACTTGTCAAGGTTTTGATTACCTCCTTTATTTTTATCACTACCTCTTCCTCTATCATTGTTGTTGTTGCCTTTTCCTCATCAACTACTACTTCCTCTAATTGCACATCCTCTTCCTATAATTTTTATTGTTCCCTTGTAAGATGATTCTACACATTTTTTTCCTTGTTCTTTAAAATATTAAGCTTTGTTTGAAAATCATGTTCAACAATTTTTTTATTGGATCTATTCATCATCTACTTTTGAGTTTGAAGAGACCCCATAAGCTTATTTACTAATAACATAGTTAGATCCTTAGATTATTCAATAGCAACCACAATGAGAACAAAGTATGGAGGGACGGTTTAAAAGAAATAATAATTCTACAATATTCTAAACTATTGAATTCTCTCCTTAAGATCTAATTTGAGTTACTAAACCCATCACTCAAGTTTAAAAAATTGCATAGATGTAGAGTCTTTCATGAAAATTTTTCAAAATCTCTTTTAAGCATTTGAAGTTTGATGAATTTTAACTTTTTTGTTCCTTGATATGCATTCTATAGTAGATCCCATGTCTATTTTGATTTCTTTTTGCACAACAATTCTTTAAAACAATTAACTCTTTTACTACTTGTTGAAAAAATAGGCTTTTGAATCCTTCTTTCTATTCTCCTTTAGCTAATCTCATTGTGCTTGAGTCCAAGTGGTAAGAACTTATGCATATGTAGGTTTTGTATAACCATTCTCAACCAAATCCCACAAATATTGAAAAGTAAATGATGTCTTCATCTTAATGTTCCAAAAATCATAATTATTCCCATTAAATAGAGGAATCTAAGGCCAAGAGAGATTTAAATTGCTACAACTATAATCATATTATAAAAATATTTTATAATTTTAACCTGATATCAAAGTTAGAAAAAATAATATTCTTATCTCTCTTTATAATGCCCAAGCACTCTTAGTCAGTCTTTAGCCAAATTGGAAACTCTTTTAAAAGCTTACCAAAAGTAGATGGATCAATTCTTCAATGAAATCATCTTCCTTTTTAAAATGACCATAGAAATATATTTGTGATACGATGATAAAATAATTATGATACCAGGAAAATTAATGTGCTACTAGATTCTTCTTTCTTCACAATTATGGATCTAAACTTCTATAGAGCATGACCTCCCATAAAATGGATGCACCCAGGTTTAGATCAAACAAGATCTACTTACAAAAAACACAAACCTATATCCTCATAGAAAAATCTTACTCTGATACCAAATGTTAGTTTTTAGAAAAAATGCATAATAAATCTTAACAAAATGGAGAAGGCACAAATTTCTATAGAAAAAACACAATTTTTATTCATTAATTAAAATTGCCAATATGATACAAGAACAATATTATTTATAGGCTTAACATAAAAAACAATAAGCTTCTATAACAAAGTGGAGAAATGAAGAACAAATTAGAAGTAATCTATGTTTTGAATTTATGAAGTAGTGGATGCTAAAATATCATACATAGTGATTCTTTAAATCTTGGAAATTAAATATTCTTATCATCACCAACCACAAATGAGGCCCTAATAGAAATTTATGGTTCTTGTTTAATCTTAGAATATTACATAATCTCAGGTACATACAAAGCAATGAGATTCTACATAGTAATACTTCTCTAAGCATAACATTCATTTTTATATGCCCTTGTTGATTGGTTATGGGATATCGACATCGAGAATGCAATGCAACTATATATAAAACCATCAACAAGTCTGTAAATACATTATTGACTGTAAGAGTGATTGGTCATATTGGTTGGGGATTTCATCTGTAAATAAATTTACAAGATATTGAATACAATTCTAGTCAATTGGTTAATTTTTATATATCAAATCTTATCATTTTAAAACCACAATTGTTTTTTAATGATGTTAACTATGGATTGGGGGACCTAATACTATAGAGTGGATCTATTGGTAAGAATTTTATATAGATTTAATGGTAATATTTTGGAACTCTAACTAAGAGTTCTAAGGTTCAAATTTAGTGGGGGTACTATTTTCTATTGAAGTTAAGTTGAATAAAAACATATTGTATAAACAACATAAACAATGTGCTTTTTAAGGATCATCTCATATTACCTATAGTCTCATGAAAACTAAAAACTACTTTACTTTTACCTTTTTCAAAAGACAAGAATCATCTCATATAACCTATAACCTCATGAATGTTTTAAACTATTTTAGTTTTTTACCTTTTTGAAAAAATAAAAAATGCCTTTACGTACCATTCTACTAAAAATACCTCTTAATCAATACCTAAATTACTAATTAGTTTTCTATAAGAAAATGAAATAAATATTTCAAATAATATATTTTTATAAGTAAGCATCCATCGATCATTCTCAATGTGAGAACTAAGTAGGTCCTAAATGGAATCAAAGCTTTAGTTGATAGAAATTAAAATCAAATTTTTTATTGTATTGCTCTCAACCTTTAATTTATACTTACACATAAATACATACAATGATATGTATCTTGGTTATCTCAAGAGACTCTTGGTGCTTCACCTTCTTCTCTAACTGCTTACCTTCTTTCAATCTCTTTTGAGATGTAATGCAAATGATGTAATAGTAATGTAATAATTATCTAACACCAAATATTGTAAAAAGTATCTAACATACCCCCTTATTACATTATCTAGTATGGCAAATATTTGAACATGTCGATCACAACTAAAAATGTACCTTTACAAAAAATTACTACCTCGCTTTAATTTTGAATGTAGTAAAAATAAACTTATCTAGCTCTACATTAGATTTTGCTCTGGATTTGGCTCTAAATTTGGCTTTGGATAAGGTTTCTTATGTCACAAAAAATATTTTCCATTATGGGATTGACCTTTAGTATTTCATTTATTTCCTCTTACCTTTTGCACTTTACCTCAAGGATGTCAAGAGTGATAAATGCCATGTACATTCTTGTTACATCATCAATAGAGAATGTAACACCCTTTTCAAATCAATCTTCACAAACATAGCTTCTTTGAGAATTGATTGTAAGTAGTACGTAAGTGTAAAAACTCCTCCACCTTCATAATATTCTTGGATTTTAAGTGCTACACACTTTTGATCTTTAGCTTGCTTCTCTCCAACTTTACTAGTTTTTGAGTGATAATATTGCCCAATTGCAAAACCACCATCACAGTCAGGGTATTGTTAGAAAACCCTCTCTTGCAAATAAATTTAGAATTTCTCCAATGTTCTTATTTACTTTATGTGTGTTTAAATGCTTGTGAAAATGTGCAAAAGTACTGAAATACCTTAGAGATGCAAGTGACTATTAACAAGGGGTCTATGGTTTGGTATTACTTTGATTTACTATGCTCTTTATTGTTCATGAAATTTGAAAAGAAAGAAAATGTGTCATTATTGGTCCTCATATGACCATACTAGAATGGTGATTTAATTCATTTTATCTTAAATTTTTATTTTATCTTCTTTTGTTAAGCAAATTTTAACAAATTTTATCTTCCTTTGTTAAACTTTGCTTTGAGCATAAAAGAAAAGACTAAAATCTAACTTTGAAATGTGAATCCTGAATGATGATATAATTCATTTTTATCTTGCTTTGTGAATGGATTTTATCTTGCTTTGTTAACAAGTTTTATCTTCTTTTGTTAAGCTTTGCTTTGAGAAAAAAATAAAGAAAATGACTAAAATCTAACTTTGCAATGTAGTAGCTTTGGAATGGTACCTTAATGATTCATTTTAATGAAATTTTAGAATTTATTAAAATTTCCATCTTTCACTTGAAATGAAATTAATTTGCTTGTCTTGAAAAAGTGCAAATTTTGAATTTAGTATTCCCCTTTAAAAGTGAATTTATGTGGAACTTAAAATTGTAAATTTCCTTTAAAAGTGTGAACTTGTGTGAAAACTTGAAATTGCAAAATCCCTTTTAAAGTGTGAACTTTGTTAAACTTATTTGAAAATGATGTAACCTGTGGAGTGCAAAAATCTATTTTGGAACCTTAAAATGAATTTGCCTTAATTAAATGTGTCCAAATAATTTAACAAGTTAGCCTTAAAAGCAAAATTATTTGGATGCTTTAATTACTTAAAAACCTCAATTAGTGACTTTTTAATGTGTAAAATAATATAACCTTTAGGGCTTTGAGTGTTTGATGAAATTTTAAAGATAAAACAAATGACAAAAGCTAGGGTTAGAAAAAAATGAAAATTTCTAAAATAATATGAAACAAAGTGCAAAAAATGATTAAAGAAAGCTATTGTAAGTTAATTCCTTCTATTTTGTATAAAGTATAGATCATGAATACCAAAACAAAACCAAGTTAGACCTACATCCACACAATCTAAATTCGGTTAAGGGCAAGAGTCTGAGCAATAAAGACATGTGTCAAATTTTTTTAATGATGCTACCATATCCATGCATAAACACCATTAAATAAACTTAATGCATGTGAGAGAAATATGTGCAATAAAGAACATATTTGTATTCACAACCTTATGTCTGCATACAAGGTGAAAAATCAATGATTTCAATAACTTGAAGACCATCCAATCCTCTTCACGCCTCCCTGTTTTAGAAAAATTCTAGTCCCTTCTTCATGAATTTTAATGTATATTTAAAAATTTTTGAGGAATCCCTTCCTATTCCTTTCTATCCCACTGGTTGAGTTTCATTTCCTATTTTTTGTGATGAGAAAACTCTTTCACTTCACCTTATGCACTTGTCTTCATCTCTTTCACCTTAAAGGATTGGTAACTATCATGTTTGATAATATTTTCATGCCCATCATTGTATGTTGGTAATGCCTACCTTTTATCCATGTGGTCTCCACTTTTATTGGCATAATGAAATTTATCTTCCTTTTATTAACTCACATGAAGCACATCCATCGATTATTCTTTATCCCATCCATTATACACTATGTCTAGGATATTATAGAGGAGTGGTAGGATAGATAACCCCAACCTACACTACCAAGTAACAGAGGTGTATCATGGGTTTATTTTTCTTCAATTCCCTGGACACTTGGTCATTGTTGATAAAATTTCACATGCACAAACTTAATGCGGTAGTTGCCCCTTTTTCCTGTTCATCTATTCTCATGAATTAAATATACCCATTATTTTCCACCAAATAAAATGATAACACTTAATTTATTTCCTTAGTCCGCTAGCCTCTTGACCAAGAATACTTTATGTATGACTGTATTTTATGTATCACAACATCTGGTGGTTGTCATTTCTCCTACAACTGATCCAGATACCAACTCCACAATAGGACCTGTTCCCATAGTAGGAAATGATTTTTAATCAAGCCACGGTATTACTCATATGTCATAGAATGTAATTTTGCATAAAGGAAGATTCCAAAAATGATAGTTCCATTCCCTATAGAGGATGCTTTCATTTTGAAAGATCTTCCCCTAAGATTCCATATTCCAAGGGACTAAAAATATCTATGCTTTATCTAAAATAATATTTGTACATTCCAAAGGCACAACTACAATATTTACAAATCCACCAGCAAAACCTCTTGCAATAAACTCCTTCAGATAAAGAGGCATCACATCCCAAATTGTCAAATGGGACCCATGAGATGAATAAGGAGATAAAACTGGAGTTGGGATCTCCTTCCTTACCATCAGTGGCTCTGGTGCAACCATTGCAATCCTAGGAGTGGATAACATTGGATCTCTAAACTTAAGATCAACAATAGTCGACTACAACTCTAAATGTAAACCAACATCCAATTTCATTGCAAGATCAATCAAATTATTCAATTGAATTAAGAGTCCAATACTATCTCTCTCTCTCTCTCTCGATATAATGACTCACAACACTTGATTTACATTTACCAAAACCTAGTTTCTAATGTGGAGAAGCATATAGACCCCACTTCAGGTCAAATAAACCTTACAGATACAATTTATGGATTTGGAGAAAGACTAAGATTTTATTACCCAGTTACAGGTCCATGTTCAACCTACTTTTTTAAAATATTCATGCCTGCATAGTACAAAACCATCAACTATTTATTTTTATGCCTTAACAACACATGTACAATGATTGGAAGGCTTTTTCAGGGGGCTAGCACCTACATATTTTCCTAGAGCTTTCAGTTCTTCCTATTACTCAAATTTAATCCTCTTTCCAACTGCAAGTGTCACTTCATGCAGGGACCACCCATCTAAAAGATAAATAATGTCATATAGATTTCACCTTGAGGCTCATTCAGTATGTGCTTTAAACTGGGAAGAGCTAAGGAAAGTCTTGCATCAACTAAAGAATATACCAAGTCCTTGTTTATGTCCATCTAGCAAGGGATGTCCTTTTACATAGTAAGCTAGTTTAGTTCCACCCGGTAAACCCTGAGGTTTAAAAATTATCATACACAAAATCGTATCTTTCTATAGCACCCCAAATTGAACAATAGATTTTTCTTGCACTTTGACATCTAAAACTTTAAGAGAGATCTTTGTTTTATCCCACATTGGGGATACAACATGAACTATAGCAATATAAAACAAGGAACACACCTACTAACAAATGATAACCTTACGATGGCCTATCCTTTGCTTTATTTTGTGTGACCCCACCATGTATCCTGAGTCATCTATGGTCCAAGTCCAAGTCATGTGTATTTTTCTATCATTTGTGTTATACTTGGAGTCCACATGTCTTCGTCAACACTCGAGCATCGGTCCACATGTCATACAACCACATCCAAAATTTAGTATTTCATAACATGTGGTCCATTGTCTTTGTAACCTATGTAAATATAAGTGTCCAAACTTTAGTATTTAACAGAGTTGTATTTCACGTAGTTTACAATATAGTAGGGGCAAAGGTATAAAGTCCTTTATATATATATATATATATATATACTTTATTTTTAAATTTGATTTAATTTAAAATCAAAATGCTTGAATTAATTTTAAAAAAATATTAGAAAAACATTAGCATTAACATTTAAAACTCCAACAATAAACCTAACCCAAAATATTAAAATTAACATTTTAAAAGCAATTAAATATAACCATTTAAAACTAACCAAACATTTGACACCTTAAAAGACATTACCCAACAATAAACATTGGAATTTACATTGCAAATAGGGACATATCAAAATTATCACTCAAAGAAGACCAAAATTCCTAAAAACTCAAAATTTTAAGGTGGATCCCCAAATTTTGGGCAAGTTGTGCAATGGCCACAACAAATGGCGACTCTGTTGGGAAATGCTCCTGAGCATTTCGGATGAAGAACCTCATATGAAACCAGAGATTAGGAAGATAAAACTACATAGCGACATCCAAAGAATATGAGGTTAAACAACTTCAAATGAAAATAAATAAAACATTTTCCTTTTCTTAGTGTGTGAATTGTGATTCATTTTTTATTCTTGAAACAATTCAGATTCCATAATTTGTTTTACATTTAGTCTATAGAGTATCAGTCATTAAAATGTGCCTCTGCATTGCTCCACTACTAGCCAGGCATCCATATCCTTGGTGGAGATGACCTTGATCTCTTAAGACATTGCTCTACTACCAACCATGTGTCTATAGCCATAGTAGAGATTATCTGAATCACCTAGGCATTAGATTAATTTTGCATTTACTTATTTTCTTTTATTTTGTCTAGACATTGCTCCACTTCTAGTTAGGCATCTATAGCCCCGATGAATATTATCTAAACTTTTTGATTGATTTAGCTTTTCTTTCCTTCTCTTTTTTATTTTTTACCAACCATTGTATTGCTTTGAAAAATTTACCTTCCACCTGGGTTAGGGACCACTTAAGGCAAAATATGGAGTGTATTAGATTTTCACCTTAATTTGTAAACCAAAATGACTTCATACTTCAAGACTTCAAAGAATACCCTTTAATGTATTGAGTTATATGTGGAGCTTCAGTGAAATGTCTCAATGTTCCAAAATCCACCATCTTATTCTAAAATCTAAGAATGATCACTAAAACATTTTATTCTCTTTTCCTCAATTCCACCTAATTCCAAACTAGGCCATCCATCCTACATGACAAAGGACCAATTATCAAAAAAGGAACCAAGAGTTAGTAGCTATCACAAAACACAACCTCAATCAGAGGGACCAACCCAAAAGTGCACTCATGAAAATGAAAAGCAAAACTTGAAAATGGACAAAAATCTAACCTAATATGTAATGACAAGAAAGTGAATAGAAAAATCTTGTAAAACAAGAAACTAAATACAAAAGTGGAGACAAGCAAAATATAAACATAAAAGCACAAAAATAAAATCTATATACAAGAATGTACAAGATGATGCAAAAGTTCAACTATTATTTCCCTATATCCCAAACACAATAACCACCATTCAAAATATATTTATCATGATAGGCATGCCAGGATTTATAGGTGTCAAGCCCTAATAATATTAGGCTAAACAGTGCAAAGGCCCTTATTTTACCTCTCTCACCCCACCAATTTGATTCAATCCCATCACTACCATATTTGAAATTTGATGTATTAAACTCATGAGTCCACAACTGGTTTTAAATTATTTTGTGTTCGCTATGTGGGATTTTTATCCTAGTTTCTCTTAGTATTGTGTGATTTCCTATTTTCAATCCCTTGCTCCAAATACTATCTTCACTGTTATGACTAAACTTGATCCTTTCCAAGCTTGAACCTATTTCTAAAAATTTGATTGTCAAGCCATCAATCACAGCTTCCAACTAGTCATAATGACACAACATTCTACAAGCACCTAGGATATCTAATATATGAGGATCATCATAACTCTACATCCTATATTTAATTTTTATTTATTGATGAATTTGATTCAGTAACTCAAGAATATCTACCTCTGTTTCATTCAACATAGCAACCTTATTAGCGGTGTGAGTAGGAGTCAAATATTATTCTTTGTTAACTATAAATGACATTTCATTATTATTAACATTTGAATCCAACAGATAATTATGCAAACTTTTACCTAGAATTTGAATGTTTGAACAGAAAGGCTGAGATTCTACCTTTTGTACATTTTCATTTACCAAAACTTGAGGAGCATTTCTAACTTCTTCTTTTTACTCATGTTCTTTGTCATCATCTTGTATCCTTGCATCTTCATCAATAACCTGATTTTCAAAAATACCAAAATTAGTCACCCAATTAAAAATATGCCCATCCTTTTTAAACCATAAATTTTACCGATAAAGGGATGTGTTAAATAACACATCTTCTTTATCAACTACCTAAGTCATTTTGAATGAAGTGATATTTTCCTTTGGATCATCAACTATATCAAATCCAAACCACTCATATTCTGGAATTTTCTCTATCTAATGTAACATAGGTATTATAGGATTGTTGGGTGGGACAGGGCTTTCAATTTATTGGATCTCAAATGGGAACAAAGTGAGTGACTACCCTTATTTCATGTCATCTTCAATTTCTTCTTCAGATTCAATGTCTTTCAGGCTATAACCTTCTTTAGATTCAACTTCCCCCATTTTTGAAGGTTCATATATTTCCAATACTGAAGTCATCATTGTATTTTGATTAACATGATTCCTCCAAATTTCACTGATATATATTGAATTTGAAAATTTCACCTCATGTTGAACAATATCTATGAAGAACATAAGCTTGTACTAAGATGGGGGTGAGCAGTATAAGATAAAACTTTTCTCTTTTATTTCTAAATCAATAACTACAAATAACATCAATGCAATAATGAAATAATGCACAAATTACCACACACATGAGAGATAAATATTTTACATGGAAACATCCTCTTGAGAGAAAACCACGAAAAAATATTGCTTATAAATTTCTTAAATAAATTTCATGGGCACCAATCCATAGGAGATACCAATCCCCTATACAAGTTCATGGACATCAATCCATAGGAGACACCAATATCCTATACAATTTTGTGGAAACCAATCCATAGGATACTAATCCCCTTACTCAAGTTCATGGACACCAATCCATAGGAGACTCCAATCCATAGGAGACACCAATACCTTTACTTAAGTTTGTGGACACCAATCCCCTTTCTCAAGTTCATGGACACCAATCCACAGGAGACATCAATCCCCTTGCTCAAGTTTGTGGACACCAATCCCCTCTCAAGTTCATGGAAAATAATACATAGGATATACCAATATTCTCTCAAGTTTATGGATACCAATCCAGCTCATAAAACCTACTCAAATCTACTTTAAAACTTGCTTACAAAACCTGCTCAAATCTGCTCAAAACCTACTTACAAAACCTACTCAAAAACCTGCTTACAAAACTTGCTCAAATATACTCTAAAACTTTCTTACAAAACCTGCTCAAATCTGCTCCAAATATGATCTATAACCCTTGCACATTTACTCCTAAATTCAATCATAATCAATGCACAAATTTGCTTATAAAACTTGATCAATAATGGCATCAAGTTCTTCACCTTTGCTTTCCTCAACTAAAAGCAATTTAAACATATTCTATCTAGAATTATTTTATCTTCATGAACATATAAAGAATGATATGCACTAATGTAGTAAGATTCAAATGGCCAATATGTTCTTCACATTCATCAAGTCTGTTGCTTCCACATATCTCACATTTATTATATTTTAAAAGTAGCTCAAGTCTAGTATTGGATAACTTATATGTGTGTTGACTTGGAGATGCTCAAACCTTGCTCTTCTTCCACTATCATGTGCATATTTCCTTCTTATTTGAATTGGCTGAATTATCCTTCCTTGGAAATTGAATG
This sequence comes from Wollemia nobilis, assembly GCA_028583015.1. Taxonomy (NCBI): domain Eukaryota; kingdom Viridiplantae; phylum Streptophyta; class Pinopsida; order Araucariales; family Araucariaceae; genus Wollemia; species Wollemia nobilis. The sequence continues at coordinate 32,882 of JAQPPZ010010826.1, forward strand.
CTTGGGTGAATATGTGCACTTAATATTCTTTGAGACCTTGACTTGTTCCAGATTTGTGCCCTCCAAATATGCCTCAATAATGATGATCTTTCTTTTGCATGTGCTTTACAAATCTAATCAATAATTCTATTTTTTCCTTATTTATTTAAATATCAAACCAACCACTTTAAACCCTTATCACTCCTTAGACACTCAATATGTGTGCAACCTAAAAATACTAGTGGCTTGCACTAGAGATATTGCAATCTGGCAATGCTTGACCTTTGTGTAATGCTATCGTGCTCCTTTTGATATACCTCATGAAAACCTTCACCGTATGTTTCCATTATGCCTATGTAGGTTTATTCCCTTTATATTTATTTTTCTATTTTGCAAGCCTTCTCTGAATGAGCTCCACATAGACGTATCAAATGTATCTTAACCTCTTACAAATGGCACACTTTTCTTTTCAAAAACTTCCAATCTATGATTTGTATTGTTGCCGTTATCTATAATTTTATTTGGATAAGATCTTTCTTCGTTGTCCTTCTGTGCACTTGAATCCATTCAGATATGATTGTATGTGTGTCAACTTAAATATAGTCTAGCATGCTCTTTATGATAGTCAAATCCACACTCTTCCCTAGGCATCCATTGTCTTTCTTTCAACATAGTCTTCAGGTATTTTATTGCAATATGAAAATGATTCCTATGTCTCAATTAAACTTCTCAACAATCAATATTCCTTCATCATAGAAGTACCTTCCTCTTCCCTTCTGCAATGTGGTCTTCATTTCTCAAGATAATGCCAATTGGATGCGTTGTCTCTACCCTTCTACGATGTGACCTTTGCCTAAGCTCCAATGAGCATCTACCTCAACTACCTTCTCTAAGGCACCATCACCATTCTATGATATAGTCTTCACCTAATATCCAATGAGCATCTACTTCAAATACTTTCTTTACAACACCATTGCCATCCTATGATGTGGTATTTATCAAGCTTCAATCTACCTCAGCATCTTCACTATTGCATCGTCGCGTCGTCTACTACTACGTGGATATACCACAACTTAATTGAATGCTCAAATTGAAATGTTTCATTATTATTCATTCTTGACTAAGTTTCAACCTTATATATACATTTAATATTTCTTTGTTTTGTAAAGGTCGACCCATGCACGATCATTTTAATTTTTGAAACTTTACTTTATAATATTTAAATTTAATATTTAAATATTATAAGGTTTAACTCTATAATATTTTTATAACTTTAATATTTAAATTTCCAATTTAAATATTAAAGCATATATCATCCTTGACAACTCAATATTTCATCCTTGAAGATATTTTTACCTTTAACATTAATGACAACTCAACATTTCATCCTTGAAGATATTTCTACCTTTAACAACTCAACATTTCATCCTTGAATATATTTTTGCCTTTGACATCAATGATAACTCAATATTTCTAATAATTTGAGGTAGTTGCAACTTCTAGACAGTCAATTTTACCATGTTGATTACTCACATTATAAATCATTTGATCCAAGGGTGCCAAATTGGTCTGTTGGTACTGGTTGGAATCTATAACTCGTAGAAGATAGTTCATCATGGGAGATGGTTGTACAAAAACTTGACTCATTTGTGGTATCTAATTGTGAAATATGGGTCTAAAAAAGGATAATTGACCCACATTAACCCCTTGAGAAATTAATTGTTGTTACAATGTTAATGCATCTTTGCATGCTTGGGACAAAGATGTAATTTTAAGAACTATCCTCAAAAATATAGAAGTAAATGGGTCTAATGCTCCAATATACATATGAATGGCTTCTTATTCTAAAATTATGAAAGGCATCACTAGTTATGTATACAACTTATGGAACCTATCACTAAATAATCTCAAGGATTCATTAGGTTCTCTATGGATAGAGGTAAACTATTGGTATGTCTTAATTGGGTCAACTCATTTAAAATGGTCAAGAAATATTGCTTCTAATTGATCCCAAGAAGTAATAGAGCATGTAGGTAACCTAATATACCAATAATAAGTGAATATGGATCTTCATATCAAATAGTTTACAATTCAAGGACTGCCCAAACTATCAAACTTGTTTTGGCCATATCTCACTCATCCAGACTCGGATTGAGCTAAAATTGTGAGGGTAGATGCCTCGAAAACCCTAGAACGTCTCCATAAATTTTCATATCATTTAGAGCAACATAGATCCTAGTGCATCCCTATGTGTGAATGATATTTTTGGCAAGCGACTATGCGAGGGTTTCATCTAGATTGAGTGCAAGCAGCTCCAGAGGTTGGTTTTTAGGGCCTTCGGGACCTAGCGACCAATATTTTTGTGGTTTATGCTCAATATTTTAGTAGGAAATGTTGTAGGGGATCCAATATGGGTTAGAAATTTATCTTTCAATAGATCATACTATGAACTTGAGTGACAACGGCTTCCAATTTGTTGCACAAAAGAAAAGTGAAAACCATACCTTTCCACGACGTCTAGGGCAAGGATTAAAGAGATCATGAAACAAGTTTCAAGTAATTGATCAAAAA